>JASSUY010033025.1:91708-122439 GCA_032466535.1 Forpus xanthops
CTCCCCCCCCCGCCTTTTTCTGAAAGGTGCTGTAAATTGAAGTTATTGCAATAGTTCACTAAAACAAATGCTTGCAGTTTACTGTTCCCTGTTCTACTTGAAATGTCATTGGCTCTTTGATTCAGAATACAGTTGACCTAATACACTAACTTGTAAGATTTATATGTCAAACCATTTCTCATTATCTCCATACAACTTACATTAATTTATTTTTTCTCAGCAGTGTTTTCATAACTGTGAGAACCTGATATAAACCATGTGCTCTTACTGGAATTTGAGAACAGGCTGTACAGCTCCTTCATGTCTAAACAATACGTTTAGCATAAAGAGAGGGAGCTTTCAATTTGGGTTCTCCTATGTTGTCCCCTGTCTCTGTTCTAAAGTTCTCGCAGTGTTGGACAGTCTTCATTGTAGATTGAATATGGGATCTCATTGTTACGTTTTTACAATCACCAATGAAAAAAATACACATTTGGGTTGTTGAAGTATATAGTGATTTAAGAACTGAAGTACAGAATTTCTTGAAGCATTATTCTAGCTGTGTGGTGGATATAGTAACCTATGCAGATAAGTTATTTCACATTTAAAATAGACAATCAGCAACTTCCTTGTCATGTTAACTCTCTCTGAGATTAGCAGTTAGTTTTGAAGGCTCATACTGCTATCTTCCATGCTGAAAGACACGTACTGTTTCCTGTTTATTCTGCTGTGCATATATTTTCATGGATGTTTTGAATGTTATCTCTAAGCAACTTTGAGATGTTGCCATCTATATTTCAGGGAAGAAAGCTAAACAAATTGCAATACATACACTTAAGATTAGCACCTTATAATGTTTTGTTGTATGTTAGTACATGTTCCCTTCCTTTATGCATAGTAACAGATGCTGATAAGTGTCTTTGGTGTTCTGCTAGAGGCACACATGCATGAAGAAATCCGCATTCCGTGGATGCTTGCTTTTTCCCTAGCAGGACCCGGAGAATTGCTACCTCTAAATCTGCAGCAGAGAATCCACTGAATAGACTATGTATTTCCACATTCCAGCCCTCTTTCCAGTCACCAAGTGGGTTGTAAAGAACAAAGAGTTGAAGATTTATGAGTGAATGTGTATAATCTGTGTGTCCTTTTGGAAATAGTCAAAAGGAGTAGCATACGGTATCGTCTCTGTGGATGTTGTGAGATTCTTGCTTACATCTGCATAGAGCTCTTTAGAAGATAGCAGGAAGTCTTTGCAGGATGGATTCACTGAGAACTGTCTTACTTAAATTTTCCAAATGGAACTTAATAAGGACAACTGCTGGCACACTTTATGCCCTGTCACTGAGCTTCATAGTGGTGTGATACCTAGTCTTTTTGTTGAAGACTTTCAGGAGAGTATAGAAATACTGAATCATGTGACTAGGCCACTGCGGAAGTATTAGTCTTTATAATATATATTTTTTAATCTAAGCACTCATTTCTGAATCCTGTAAAGAGATGCTTATATTGTCAGATTTGTGGAAAAAAATGCCAAATCAGATATGATTGTTCTTTTCTTCCCCAGTGTTTCCTTATAGCAAAAATTACTTAAGATAGCTTGACAGACTGGGAGTACATCAAAAGGAGCATGACCAGCAGGTCGAGGGAGGTGATTTTGCCCCTCTACTCTGCTCTCGTGAGAACTCACTTGGAGTATTGTGTACAGTTCTAGTGTCCTCAACAGAAAAAGGACATGGGAACTGTTGGAACAAGTCCAGAGGAGTGTCATGAGGTTGATCAGGATGATCCAGGACTGGAGCACCTCCCATATGAGGATATGCTGAGAAATTTGGGGCTGTTCAGCCTTTAGAAGAGAAGGCGACATGGAGACCTCATAGCAGCCTCCTAGTATCTGGAATAAGTATGCTGAGGAGGGACTGTTCATTAGGGACTGTAGTGATAGGACAAGGGGTTCAGACTTAAACAGGGGAATTTTAAACTGGATACAAGAAAGAAGTTATTTAATGTTAGGATGGTGACGCACTGGAATGGGTTGCCCAGGGAAGTTGTGAATGCTCCATCCCTGGCGGTGTTCAAGACCTGATTGGACACAGCCTTGGATTGCATGATTTAGTGTGAGGTGTCCCTGCCCATGGCAGGGGGGGTGGAACTAGATGATCTTAAGGTGCTTTCCAACCCCAACTATTCTATGAAATGAACTGATTGCTTTTATTGTGCTGGGATAGCAAATGGCAGATCAGCCTAGTCAGATTTCTCCCCTCTTTTTGTAGAACTCCAGATCCCAGGCGAATGTTCTGTTAATAACACAATGCTGCTTATATGCAAACTTGTTTCAAGGTGACATTTGTAGTCAGCTATAATATGCAAAAGAGATAGCATCAGTTTATTCTCTTTCTAAATACAACATAAAGTCACTTGAGTTAGCTTAATGGGTTCAGGCTGGAACTTACCATGTTTACCATTTATTTTCTGGACTCTTAGGAAAAAATATCTTTAGGATTGAAACACCTAGGAAAAAATGTTTAAAGGAAAAAGAAACATAATTTGCTAGAGGATTTCTCCAAAATAACTCTCAAGTCTGCAGATATTCCTGTGTATTCTGTTTTTCAGTCAGTAATGTACTCTGCTACTTACACTGTGACAGTAATTTGTCCTCTTTTTTTAAGCTTTTAGAATTTGTATTTCTGTTGCAAAAGTTACTGTACAAGCTCTGAGTTGCACTTCTGCCTTGTTCCTAGGGAAGAGAGGAAAGATCCCTTGTCTGCCCTAGCAAGGGAATATGGAGGATCCAAGAGAAACGCCTTGCTGAAGTGGTGCCAGAAAAAAACAGAAGGGTATCAGGTAACTGTAGAGCTGTTTAATGTAGCATACTTGTAGCTGCAACACATTAGAATCTGCCAGTGGCATAAACCTGGCTGCTCCACAGTTGACTGCATAGATTGCAATGGCACTGGTATGTACTGTACTCTCTTCTTGGAACACATGCTACAAGTCCTAACCTAACTAACGCTAATAGCTCTTTAGTCACTTTGCTCCAAGTTGATAATAGCTTTTTTCTTAAGGGGGCAGCTGACCTCTTACTGAGCAACTTTAAACCAGCCTTTTAGAGATTGCATTTTTTCAACCTGTAACTGAACCTTTAGCAGCTTAACGTTTAAATTGATGTTTCCCACTTGCAGTTAGAGTACCATTGCTTGGATTTCAGAGATACATTTTTATAGCTTGGGATTTCTTGAATCTTTCCGTGTTTTCCCATTTAGCCTCTATTTAGGGACAGTTTGTTTCCTGATGATTTCATTGCCTTGCATTTTGAACTTAGCTTTCTACTGTAGTTATCAGAAGCCAAAAGAGCTACCAAGATAACTATCCAGAGCTCTCCTGATTGCATTATTTTTTCAAAAGAATAGTGGCTTCAGTGAACTAAACCAGGATGTTAATAGTCTGACCATGATGTATTTGTTTGGTTAACTTGTATTGACAGTGTTTGGAGTTCCCAACACAATCCTCAGTTTAAGAACTTTACTCTTTCCATGACTTGAGACTCACAATGCAGGAGGAAGTGGAAAGCCACATAACAGGATGATCACCCATCCATAGGAAAAGTTGTCTTTCAGTACAATGGACAGGCTTGTGATATAAGCCCTCCCCCCTCTTCCTGTGGCACGTCTAGTTCTAAACTATGCTATTTCTGAGGATAAGCTTCTTTGTGGAAAGAGCCTTTCTCCTTCTCCACATTTTAAAAAAGGCAGGATGTTTTATTTCTTTATAAGTCCTCTGAAACTGAATGCAAAAATATTTTCCCATATTGTCTTGAAACGCAAGATGACTTTGACAGCTTCCTTATCTCCAAAAGAAGGCATTCCAAACTTTTCATTCTGTAGTTATGTGTACATGCAAGAACATGGTTTTGTTTCTACAGATTGCTGCTTCTAACTCCTTGAGTTTTACAAACACTTAATAGAAGAATAGGTTTTGAGACTTACTTTACTTGCTTCAAAAACTACAATATGGTCTCTTCTTGTGTTGCTCCATAGCATATAGCATCTGTAGAAGCCAATGCATGCCTTCTTTTGAAAGAGTAAGATAATATCAGTAGGTTATATTCAGTTAATTTTTGGAGAAGAATGTTTTTTGCTTCAGGCACAGTTGCTTTTTTTTTTTCATTTCTGTGTTGGTTATTTTCAGCATCCCCCAAAATTCAGTTCTTGCTGAAGACCATGTTAGTGGTGTTCGAATGTTTCAAACATTTACAGCATTGCATTCATTGTGAATAGTTCTTATCCAGCTTTCTGGCGTCTCAGCAATATCATCAATACCAGATAAGGATTAACTTTTTTTTTTTTTAATTGAAGCTTCACTTAGTTTGAATTTTATTTAAAACTACATGGATTCAAACCCAACAAGCACTGAGCAAGCATCAGATTAATGAGTATCTCCCTCCCTCATTAATTCTACTTAAGGTACTCAAGCTCTCTTCCTCCTTCCCTGTGACCCAGATATTGACAAGGTACCTTTTCTTACCTCCAGCTCCTCCTTAGATTGTGCCACAGTTTCCTTTTATTCCCAGCATTTCCCAACATTATAACTTCTACTTTCCGTTACACCAATGTTCACTTGTGTTTGCCTTAGCATCTGAGCAAGAACCAGAACATGCTTTTTAGACCTACCTGCATGCTAACTGACCAGCTGTGTCTTCTGAGGTGCTGTGTGAGCCACACGAAACAGAGAAGTCCTAAATATCCCAGCCTTTTTCTCTGTAGGAATAGCAGTAGGTCTACTTCCTATCTAGTCACCAACTTCTGTCCTGTTACCAATTTAAATCAGTTAGCTATTACTTATTTACTTATAAATGTAACAGGTTAAAGGAAAAATACTTGCAAATTGAGTCTGTAACAAGTTCTGAAATGGCCTAGAAAAGTTTAACCATAGTTTGGAAACAGTAAAAAGGAAGTCTTAGAATGGTTTTGTTTGAGAATAGTGCTTTGTTAATTGTGTCCATATTTCCACCTCTGACAAATACATAATTATACACAGCACAATTTTTAAAGGTGTCTTAAGACATTCTCTTTTGTGAAGGCATTATGGTAAACAAGCTAATATATAATCCTGTTAAAAAAAAATACAATGAATGACTTCATTGTGCAGTTTACTTGATTTATTCAGGCAAATTTGGAAAGGAATAAATGGCCAGATTTTTTGAAATATAGTTGTTAAACAATATTTAACTCTGTTCCAAATCTGATATTTTTTAAAGAGTACCTCAATAAAAGAATAAGGTTAAAATAGCCCATGAAAACAGGAGAAATTCTCCCTGTTGTAAAAAAGTGTATGGCTTTTTCTTTTACTACATTGTTGCTCTTAGTAGACCTGCTGTCTGAATGTTGTTTGCTAGCAGAATTTCTCCTTGAAGCTTAGGGCGGAGAATGGTGATCTGCAGAAGGTCATTAAAGAACTAATAGCAGTCAGGTTCTGTATTAACTTTCATTTAGAGCCTCTTCAGTCTAGACAGTCTTGCACTAAGTTACTGAGTGTAATTATATTCAGGGCTGAACAGATCCCTCAGCCATGAAAGAGGAGAGTTGCTCTCTTAAGATAAGGGTGGGGTTTTTAAGCATTTAGATAAAGGAGGAGTCCCCTTTTGCGTTCAGATGAACAGGCACAAAGCACTTTCAGTCTGATAATGTGTTAGCTTTGCTCAGGGTCTGTCATACTGATTCAGAGCACAGTGCCAAGTGCTGAGTTTTCCAGAGAGAATAGAATCCTCCTGGCTCTGTAAAGTATGTGCAGTGTCAAAATCTATCATAAATTCCAGATGTCTTCAAAGCATAAGATAATTCCATCTAGCTGTTGTGAAGCATTTACCCTAGCTGGGATTCAGCTACTTTCATTTTGACTACGCAACTAATAAAAGTACAAAAAAGGATGGGAGCATGCATGTTCCATGTTACGAAGGGGACTAATAAACAGGATATGCACATCCTTACCCATTCTTATCTATAGCCGTATTTCAATTTATTTTCCATTTTTTTGTCAGCATTCTGAGAGGTAATTCACTTCCAAAATTCTGAAACCAAAAATCAATTGTTCCAAGATAGCAGCAAGAATAGACTAAATTAAGGGGTTTTAACCTTTCTTTACACTTTCTGTGCTTCTTAATTACAGGTACACTGGAAGACCTTGTAGTACCTGTCCTCTTAATTTATGCAATGCTGCTTTTTTTCTGGAAAGACCACCTAATTTTTACCTTCTGTACAGATCAAAGCTACATGTCTTACTAAAAATTTAAAACTTACGTTGTTTATGGCAACAGTAAACAATAAAATTGTTAGTGAATGAGCAATGTGATTAGATAGGAATGTATGTATGCCTAATGCTATGCTGAATGCACTGTGAAATCAAGCAGTGATTTCATTTGTACTCAGGTAATAAGTGTAGAATAACAAAGCTAAAGTTAAAAGGTGGTTTGGGTTGCCTTTTTTTAAGCCTGTTCTTACACACACACGTTTTTAACAACACTGAGCAAGATCGTATTCTACTCCAAGTACTATATTGTTTTTCTTAAAAGGCACTAAAAGGGGCCAAGAGTATGTACTTATGTCAGCCTGTGTTCAAATAATGACTCCGTGGTGTGCATTGTGTCCCTCGTGCTATCTGGTTGATTCATCAAAGTAGTCAGGCTGCCAAAACACTTCTGTCCTTGGTTTAAGCTCTGATGCTTTAGCCAAAAATTGTTGAGTTAAGGAAGGACATGCTTCCTTTTTCTGTTTGGATTGAATTCTAATACAAGAGAAATGTCAACTAGTTAGTCTTAATTATGACAATATTTAGAATAAATTATGAGGCTGTCTCTATCTCTGTGCTTCACATGTTAATGTCTGAAGCTGTTATTGGGGTCTTTTGGATATGACCGCTCCTTTTATCGTTCTTTTTTTTGTGCCAAAACTGAAAAGTAACATGGTTTTGGGGATGGAAAGAAGCTTTAACAATCAGTATTGAAGGGTTTTGGTAGTTTTTATTCGCCATTTACTGCCTTTTCAAAATCTAGGATTGAAGAGGCAGTAGTTGGGACTGCTTTTTAATCTATTGCAGAAATACTTCTGCATTCTTGCCTACTGCCAGAAGTACCGATAGCCTCAGCTTAAATCCGCAATTTGAGAATCAGTGAATCCCGATTCAATGGAGTGTGGATAGCAGTTATTTTGTAGTTTTATTTTTCTATTTTTAATGGATACTTTTGTGTTCGTGCATATGCCTTTAAAAGCTTTTTAGTAGTAATTTTCTGCCATACGAAGAAGCCTGCCAAGATCTGTACAGTTAAACCTCAAATCTTGTTTTAATGGTTTAATATATTATAGTACTGAATCATATCAATGCTTTTACTTTCTCAGCCTGCTTATTTCATTAACCAATACAACAGAGATATAGTCACATATTTTTATTTTCTTCATGTCCTAACTCATTTCTGAGCCAAACAGACTTAGGATGTGGGAACCTCTCCTCCTTGTGCGGAGCAAGGGATGGACAAATAGCTGCTATGCAGTATATACCTCTGCTCAGATTGTAATATACATAGTTCAAGGAAATTGAAGACAGCTGTGGACTTGTCTACTGAAGAGATAGTTCAAATAGCTTTGTTCTTCAGTTAGAACTGTAAGTTAGAAAACATGTTTTCTGTAGTTTAGGTTTTTGATGTTTGCAGGTTTTTAGCTGTGGAGCTTTCAGGTCAGAGCAGGAGTTGACTCACTGGGTTAGAACAAAAAAAATGGTATTTTCACTGACTGTAGAAGACCCTCCATTAATTCGGGATTATTGCAAAAAAGCAAGAGGAAACATTTTCAAAATTAGCACTACACTGGTTAAAAACACTTTAAAATTATGTATTCTAGAAAAGTCATAGGTTGGGAGAGACCTCGGGTTGATGTTATACAGAGGCCTGTTTAGCAGTCTAGAATGCTTCTACTGCGGGATATTCTTCCACTATTACAATGCTTTGTTGTTTCACAATGAAGACTTTTATTATATGTGGACAGAAATTCCAGAATTTTCCAGGAAAAAATTATTCCTGTTGCATCTTGTCATCATGTGCCCTCGTGAAGAGAGTACCTCCACCTCCTCTGTAACCGCATGTTAGGCATTGGAATACTCTTACAACTTTAACTTCTTTAGGCTGAATTAAACCAAATTCCATCACCCTTTCTTCATTTGTTGATTTTTCTAACCATCTAATCATCTTGGTAACTCTGCTGGACCCATTTTTTATTCTTCAGTGACTATTTTAAACTGGTGGGACCAAAGCTATATACAGTATTTGAGGTGTAGACTGATCAGGGTCCAGTAAAATATAAGAATCCCAGCCCTCCTTCTGCCAGCTGTACTCTTAGTGACGCTCTCAGGATACAGTTTGCCTTCTTTACTGCAAGGATGCACTTCTGATTCATGTTCAAATCCAGTTCATTTGCTGTTTAACCACTATTGTATTGCAGCCTACCCTGATGGATTTTTTTTTTTTTTAATTTTTGTTATTGTTCCCATTACCTTTCAGCCTTGTTTCAGAAAGAATCTTCTTACTCTTTTTTAATGTATAGCTTAAGGGACTGCTCATTTTGTGGTGACTGCTCCTACTTTGCACTTTGCAGTTTAATAGGAGCTTGAGTCATGCTTGAAATGTTTGTTGGTTGTGGATCCACCAGGGTGTTGGCTACCATCTTTTTCTCTCTTTGTCATGGCTGTAGAATGGAATATAGCATTTGGTCTGTTTGGTTATGTAAAATGTTATATTCTTATGCTCTTATCTCTAGAACTGAAGTCTTAAAAATGTTTGACTGTTTTTTGTTCCTGATTGAGAAATGTCTTCCACATATCTTATGACACCAGGCACTGCTCAACTCCTTTTGTTAGAATTGCCTTTTTAAACACAATCTCTTCCATATACAAAAAGTGACTTCACTTCCATCCTAAGTATTAAACATTGACAAGGACTGATAAGTCTCCTTCCAGTTCACCTATCTCTAGAAAGGCTTATTCCTCATTTGACAATTTATCTGAAAGTGTGTCCTTCCATTGCTTTAATAATTTGCGGTCTGAAACGGCTTGAAGAAAAATTCCAGATTAGATTCCAGCAGAATTCCCTTGATAGAGCCAATTACTTAATAAAAACAGTAAAGAAGAAATTATGTCAGAGATTTTAGGCTGATGTTCTGTTTACCGTCAATTCTTTGAGAAATAAGAGCTTAATGCAAGATTGATTTCATTATGCTACCCAGGCCTTTTCAGAAAACCACAAGTAGTTAAAAGCATTTAGAAAATGAAATTGTGCTGTATTTAAATGTGCCGGTTTTGTGCTCAAAGCTCTCCTTAAAAAAATCAAATTTTCAGTTTAAATTACGATCTGTCCCGTTTCTAGATTTGTTTTTTAGTGTCTGACCAATATTATACTTTTTTTAGTCTGAGAGGTAATAATAATTCATAATGCTCAGAGCAATTGGAAACAGAAACCAGTCCCTTTTAATTGTTTCCTTCCGTTGTATTTAATTCAGCTTCTCTGGATACAGTAAGATACTTGGATGATGGGTTTGTTTTCTGCTTGTTGTCTTAATAATAAAAGCTGGACCCTCCAGGAAGATTTAGAAAAACAGCGTATTCCAAGTTCTTTTTGAGAAACAACCAAATTTGTAGGTTAACTTTATCAAGTGGCCCTTTTCCCCGATGTTTACATTCAAAATTCAACATTGTATGGATACTACCAATATTTAAAGTGGGTTTTGGATTTTTCTTGGTTTTTTGTTTTGTTTTGGGGTTTTTTTTGGTCTTTTTTTTTTATTTTGTTTGTTTGGTTGGTTTTTAGTTTAAACAACCATAACATTTGAGGGAAGATGACTTTCTCTTGGTTTAATCTGTCTTTTTTATCACAACTTTTTCCTGTTTTTCGTGCTCACGTGTGGGAATGAGGGACTATACTTACAAAAGTATAAAAAAGGTCTCTAGATTTTAGAGGTAAGAAATCCTTCTGGTTTTTACATCGAGTGAAGAGCTGTCTTCAGCCCCAGTAGTTCTGTAGGTCTTTTTCTTAGTGCATCCAGACTGTTTTGATACCTTGCAATGTTTTTCTCCACATATTCTGAGCACAAGTCTTCCTTCTTCATCCACAGTGTCAAACTCCAGGTGTAGTATTGACGATCTCACACATATCATTGCAGCATCCTGTTTTCTAATTTTGATGATTGCACTCTTACTTGTTGATGTCTATCCTGACTGTTGCAAAGGTCACTATTCCAGCTCATTGTTTTAACAGCATTGCATTGGTTGCTTCTCCTTTCTCTGTGCTCATTTCCAATAGAAGCAGAAGCTATTGTTCTCACATTGCAGCTGTGTACCCTTCCATCCTTCTTTCTGTACCAAGACCTAATGTGTGCTTCAGTGATGCTGGTGTTCAGGCTCAAGCTGTTACTAAAGTTTCCAATAAATAAATAACCTGGGAGAGAAAAAAAAACAACATTGTAAACTTTGTGAGACAAGGTACTATCAAGCTTCATTTTATTTGTAATGACTGGTGACTGGCTTTAATGGTCTGGTGGTCTATAGTAAATAGAATATATGCTGCAGTAATACCAATTCAACAGGTACTTGTTGAAGCAATATCCAACATTAATTCACTAGATTGGAAATTGATGGGTTAAAAACTGTTAACCAGATTCAGCAATGCTTTGGCATTCCTTCTTACTATAATAAGGAATGTCATATCTGTCCTTGTAGTCTTGAGACTTAAGTATTTGCTAATGCTCTCCAGTAGGTTCAACTAGTATGATTTTATTATTCCTTTATAGTTGGCTCAAGGCATGCATTTAGATCTGAGCAGATCTGTGTTTAATTTACCTGTGACAATGCCTATGAACATCTTTCTCCTCCCTTCCGCACATCACTTGCCCATCCTGAGGAAGGATGGAGTCTCTTTCAGCCAAGGGGTGAAACCCAGTACTGAAGTCTTTTCTCCCTCAGGAGGTTGTGTAGCAAAGGAAACATGGCCATTCACATTTGATTTGTTTCGAAGTAGCTTGCCACAGATGACTGTGAGAAGAACAAGCCCCTCTCCCTACCTTTATCCTTCCTATTGGTCCAGATGTGATCTCAGCCATTTCTGATTACAGGCTAGGGAGAGAGAATTTTTTGAAAAGTTGCTTTATAAACAGGCACAGGCAGGAATTTATTGGCTCTAACAATTTAGTATTTTTCCCCTTTTTTTCCTTAAAGCCTTGTACTGTGTTGCATTTGTTTGCCTATTTAAGTAACATTGAAAACCTCGTAACCAAGCATTAATCTAAACCCAATTTCCTGTCTCTCTTGAGGAGAAAGAGGGCAGAGCTGCTTTTTTTTTTTTTTTTCCCTTTTGCTGTTACATTTTCCCATCCCTGTGACTGGAGGAAGCTGTGTGAAGAACACGTTCCCACAGACTGGGGGTCTCCAACAATGACATTTCCGTCTGCAGGCAGGCAGCGGCATGGCTGGTGAGGCTCCAACCGCTGCCCTGGGCATTGTGAGCTTCAGCACGTACGCTTGAACCTGTGTTTGGTGGACTTTGTATAAAAAAGTGCTAAAGCTGAGCAGGAAATGGAGACATTCTTAAGTTTTGTTTTTTCCCTCTGTTGTTTTCCATTTGTAATCTAAATCATTGCTTTGAGAAGAAACGCAACTGCATTCTCAGCCAGCATGGCACAGTAACGCAAACTCTGAGTGGAGTTTTCTGCATTAGTAGTGAGGAGTTCCAGTGTCTTGTCAAAGACAGGTGATGATGATTAAATGGCTCTCAGATGGATGGCTGACTTGTGTCATTGTATATCTGCAATTTTGTGGCTGGAGGTTGTAGTTCCTGCTCCATAAAAAACTGAGTAGAGGAGCTAGTTAGTGTCTGCTTAAGCCCAGCTGAGTTAGATGTTAAAAGAGTAGTTATATTTCTCCATAAAAGTCTGAAAGGTAAACTTTGAGTTGGTATTACTGGTTGTTTCTCAGTTAAATTTTAAACAGACTGCTGTCCACTGAGCCTCTTTACAGCTCTTTGACTGCCAAACAGCTAAGCATACAGTAATATAGCAGGTCACAGAGGCATCTTCTTCAGAACTCTTCTGGACTGGGATGACTTTTTACACATGAACACAGGATCAGGAGATGTGTTTCACCAGTGCCACTGAGTTTTCTACTGGAACTGAATAATCAGGACTGCAAAATTGCAGTAATTGACATTCGTATCACTAATTTTTTTTTTTTTTGTTGATCTCTGTAGTAGTGCATTTTGGTTTCTTACCACAGAACTTATAGAATCATAGAATAGTTAGGGTTGGAAAGGACCTTAAGATCATATAGTTCCAACTCCCCTGCCATGGGCAGGACATGTCCCACTAAACCATGCCACCTAAGGCTATGTCCAACCCAGCCTTGAACTTTAGTATTAGATTGTTGGCTTTCTCTGCTGATTTCTTCAAAGGTATTAATAAAAAAAAAAAAAAACAAACAAGCAACCAAACCAACCCCACAACTATTGGTGGAATGGTAGAACTAATGCTTGCTAGGTTGTGGTTTTAATCTTGTTCATATTTTTTTCCTTTCAAGAATATTGACATAACAAACTTCAGCAGTAGCTGGAATGATGGTTTGGCTTTCTGTGCAGTCCTCCATACTTACCTCCCAGCCCATATTCCCTATCAAGAACTGAATAGCCAGGACAAGGTAAGATATTAAAAATCCAAATCCTGGGACTGTGCGACTGTATTATTAATGAGATTTAATAAAGAAGAGTGACCAAATTTGAGTTTTCAAAAAACCAGCATTACTAGGGTTCATAATTGAAACACTTCAAACTACCTTGATGCTATTCTTGTTAATAAACTTTTAATATTATGAGAACATTGGGTTAAACAAAACTTTGGAACATATATAACAAACAAACACAAAAAGTTCATAAATTTAAGTCTGAGGCATTTTATTTAACCCAGACAGTTAGAAAGTGTTTTCAGGTCAGGTTTTTGAAGCAAGGAGGGCCTAAACTTAAAGATTTTAAATCCATCAAATTTGATTCTTGACATGTTTTGTTCATCTCTTTCAATATCAAAAGGATATTGTTTCATCCTACTTTCTCATAGTCAGAAGTGAATGTAATGCTCTTCTCAAGTGATAGTGTCAAATAAAGGTAAACTAGAAGATGTCAAGACTGCAGTTGTCTGTATGTATTCTAGTGTGTTACGGTTAGTACCTAATGGTGTGTTATTTGGAGATGAATTATTAATAATAATGCATCCTAAAAAAATGCAAGAATACTTTACTAGCACATGAAAATATTTATGCTTTTTAAAGAATAAATAATCTCTTTAGCATTTTTAACTCATTCTTCACTGACTGATTTTACAGCACTATCTTCTGAATGAGCAATTAATACAGATTTTCCATTTTCAAAGAACAAGCTCCATTTGAAGCAAAAGTAGCAGCGTTACTATAAATGTTTGTAACACCACTTTATTATACTTTAAGTAATACTTCCTTGGCTTCTAACATGTTTTTATGTTTTGTTCTAACAGAGAAGAAATTTCACTTTGGCTTTTCAGGCAGCTGAAAGCGTTGGCATCAAATCTACTCTGGTAAGTTTTAAATGCATACTGAATGAATGATGACCCATTTATAGAAATCAAATTATTCTATTTTGTACTTTTGAAACATTTTACTGTTTTATCCTTAAAGATAGCAGCAGATGAGATCAGGTAGTGGTTATTGCCCCTGTGTCATATTTGAGTGAAAAGCATAAAGGATACTCCCTATCCCAGTGACTTCATTTAATAAACCCACTGTCATCAGTAACTTGAGCTTTACCTGTTTTTTGCATTACATAGTGGCTGAGATACAAACCTGTAGTCCAGCAACAGCTGCTGCAAAAGCAGCTGATAGCAAAAAAAAGCTGATAGCGTATAGAATATAAACTCTTGAGGTATAAAAGGAAGAAAAACTCATCTCTCAGTATCATAAGAAATAATAGTAAAGGCGGTGTGTTTGAGAAATAGCTATATGATACAGCCTTCAAGAATTCATTAATTCTCTCCTGTCTCTGACCTGCTTTCAAATTATTTGGCTTTTTTGGGATTCTGGAGGTAGAAATCAAGCTATGTAATTTGTTCTTTAGTCAGTGTAATATGAAAGTCAGAATTCTCGAGTTTAGGCTTTTAATTTGTCATTATTGTAAATAATTGTAAGCTTTTGTAAAAATTGTTTATCAGAAGCTTTCTTATACAAATTGAAGCTTAAAAGAATTTGTTTTCAGCAATGTAATATTTACTAGAAAAGGAAGCTATCTGAAGGTATGAAATTGGGAGCCTCCCAGTTAAAACTGCCAGTATCAGAAATGATACTGAACTGATACTTCTGTAACCTTAATTCTAACAGAGCTGCCATAGTTGGCAACTAATAATACAACAAAGTCACACATCTTTAAAGATAATACTTGCCTCGATCCTTATCAGCGCTTTTGTCCCCCAGGATTGTATTTGCTGACAATGGCAGTGCAACTGTTGGGCTTTCGTACTTAGGCATTGTCAGTGGTTTGAAATATGGAAGTTTCTTACCAAGTGCTGATGTAAGAACTAGATTGTGGAAAATAACTGCCGCAGTTCTTGCATAATTCATTTTCAGTCTAAATGTTTACTGCCTGTCCTTTCATTTTGTTACATACGTAATTACAGATGCTCTAAAAAGGCAAAGTGAATAGAATTAAATCTTCCAAGTGCAAATTATAGCCATCTTAAGGATTTAGTTTCTGTTTACATACCTACACATACAGTGTGTACCATGTATATTTGTGGGTTTTTTTTTTCTTTGTCGATGGGTGAAGGGTGAAAAAGGGTGTGAAAACTCCTGTATCTAAATAGTAGTGGTAATATAAGGGGAAGTTATTTGTTTCCAGAGTAAGAAAGTGTTTAGCTACTTCCTTGTGGAAAATAAGGTAACTACTTTCTCTGTTTGAGCTCTGGAGGTTCCTGGCCCCAAAGGTAACAGACCAGAACCTTGCAGTAAACAAAAATTGTTAGAAACTACATCACTCTGTTTTCCTTTGTACATGTGCTAAAAAGGATAGATCAGGCTTTGTTTATGCTGCTAATTCACTGACAGTCTGGTGGACTGTTACTATGAAACGTGTGAACTGGCCAATCAGACACAAAGCCATGGCTTTGTCTCTTGGATATACCCAAATTGGTAGGAAACTTTCTTCTTCCTTGCTTCTTTACTCAAAAATACATCTAAAGTAATCAAAAGTTCAGTAGTCTGCTGTAAAAAGAGATTGAGTTCTTTATTGAAGTCTCTTATCCTGATAGGAACTTTAGTTTCAGTTAATATCTGAACCCTGATTCTATGCTCACAGTTTCTATGTAGATTGCATTGACTTGGAGGCTGGTGTAGGGGGTATGTGAATGGTAAAGTCTTGACTACTGTATTGTTGTATGAAGTGGGGGACAACTCCAGTGTGCACAGCATTAGACATTTCAATCTTAAGTCAACAGATACACCATTCATAGCTGTTTACCTTTTTTTAGCAATACAAAGATATATGGAAATAAACAAAGCTTTCTTCATCAGTGCTTTAAATTGTGGAAACTTGACAGATTTACCATTCCCAGGAATTTGTAAAAACACGCACATTACTTACAAGGTTGTCATTCCTGATCTTGACCAATCTGTTTTCTCTGACAGGACATCAATGAAATGGTGCGAACTGAGCGTCCAGACTGGCAGAATGTCATGCTGTATGTTACAGCAATTTACAAATACTTTGAAACCTGAAACCCTAATAATTCAACAGATCCATGGGATAGAACCAACATGAGTTACCAGATGGAAACCTTACTGAATGCTAATCCTTATTTCACTGAAAACTGGCAACATTTGAGTCCTCTCAAACTTCAGTGACGCTATCCTGGATTGCTTCAGAATGCTTCAGCTACTAAGCCTGGAAATAAGTGTTCAAAAGCAAGAACTTATTGCCACAGTGCTTGGAATGACCCAAGTTGTTAAGCTATTCACATTAATTATGTAGCCTAAAGAGCCTGGACTACTTAAGTGCTGCCTTTCCAGCCAGACTTCCTGAAGCTTTCTTTCCTAGGAAAGTGAGATGAATGGATCCTATAGCATATAGCAAAGATAAAGCTTTGAGAAGGAAAAGGATAACATGGCATCATATTACTGAACTTTCTGTAGCATCTTGATACCACAGAGTCTGAATATTCTATCCACAGCATATGGCACCCCAATACAGTAGAGTTCTTGATGGTAATTTAGTTGTTGCCTTTACAGCTATTTTCCCTCCTTTTAAATGTGCACAGTATTCTAGGAAAACAAGCTTTTATTCCTAATGACAAATTGAGTGGAAAAGTGCTCTCAATACCTCGAAAAATTTGGCACAGAACTCTTCATTCTAAAGCTTCATTACAAGCCTACCTCTGTCACAGCTATGTGGCTTCCAACTTTATGGATTATAAGGACTAGCACGCACAGCTCCTGGTTTTCTGGGTATGCTGTATTTCAAGGAATCTTTCCAAACTCCCTGTGCTTCCATTATAACAGAAATGAAACAATAATCAACCCTTGCATGGCTTTTTCTTTCCACTATTTCTCCTTTGTCTGTGTAGCACACACAGCTACCCCAGGCTTTACAGCAATATGAACTTATGTCATGGATTTCTGTGATAGAATTTTGGAACTGGGATAGCATTTCTCTGAAGAGAAGATTTTTTCAATAAGATGTAACGATGAAGTAGTTTGTCTCAAAATCCCTTTGCCATGTTTTCTGTGTGTTTTTCGTTGATCTTGCACATCCTCATCTGTCTGACAGAAGGTGAGACATTCTCTGACAAGAACTATGGAGGAACTGATGTAATGTGTATACACCCAGTTGTCTTGAATATTGCGTGGAAATGACTCACTGTCACAAGGAAGGAACTGAGAAACTTTAGTCTGCTCAACTTCTGTTTTCCTAAAATGTACCTGAATTCATGTAACAGTTCTCGGGCAAAAGAGTTCAAGTAAGTGCCTTAGTGATCATTGCATTGATAAATCCTGGCACTTCAGGGCCTCGTATGGAATGTTAATAGCTCAGAATGATTTCATATATCCATTTGTAATAAGCTGTTTGTTGTAATCTTGTTTGTCAAATCAAGGGAAGACTTCACTCTATCATTGCTTCTGCCTCTTATTTTTCTGAATACGTATCAGCAATTAATCCACCGTTGAACATCTCTCATTAATATTGAGCAGAAGCCTACTTTAGAAGTGAGTTCTGTAACAACTGCTATTTATAAGCACATTTTGTTTCAACACAATAACCCTGTTACAAAGAAAATGAATCTGCCATTCCGGTGGTGCTCTTATGACTGTTAAGGATGTTAACGCAGTGAATGCAACTGTGCTAGGCATCTGTGAAACTTCTTCATGGTATAAAAGCACAGATTTAACTCAATATTATTGCCAAATCCAAAAACCTATCATCTGAAGAACAGCCCATGTGAAGAGTAATAATTCAGCATGTCTCTAGCAGCTAACGTTGTATAAAAATAGATGCTTACACTGATGTGTTCCTGTGAGAATTATGAAAAGTTGCAACATAGCTACTTAATCCATGCGGACGGACTTGGGAGAAGTTTTCAGAGCAGCAAGGTCTCATACGCACTTAAGTTCTTTAGTACCCTAAAAGTAGCTAGATACCCACAGATGATCCATTAGCGCATTTCAAGAGCAAATGTAATGTAAAGACAATTGTTGCAAGAGAGGCTTCAAGAGAAAAATCTTCATTAACAGATTTTAATAAAAGTCTAAAATACAAATTCCTCTCCCATATTTGTCTTCAGAAATTGTTGTTTACTTAATTTCTTCCAGTAAGTTTCAATAAGAATAGTCTTATTGGAAATGCAATCTCATAGTCCACCTCCTACTGATAGATTCTGGGTTTTGCCCATTTGTGATCGAAAAACTTCCTATTCATCCTCTGGACAGACTTCGTTATCTATGGTTGTCTTATTCATTGCCTTTGATTTGAAGAAAATATTTTAATAAGGAAAAAGGAGAGCATTTCTTGGTCTAAATTCACTCATGACCTGCTTTCTTAAAATAATTGGAGCTTTAAGCTAATATTTTTCTGTCCAATGGTAAACTTAATTTACCTGGTATGCTCTATTAGCTCTTAACTGAAATAACACTATAGTATCACCATCTGTAAAAGGGGAAATTGCATTTCCCAGATACTTCCTGTTAGAAAGATTAATTTCTAGTCTTCATAGAGAGAGAGGAAAAAGAATTAAAAACATTACCTTGTTTTCAACTTCAAAGCTCTGTGAACTTCTTGGTGTGATTTGTCTGATAAGCCTCTGTAAAGGAATATTGGGTTTCATGAAGAGTGTTTTCTATAATGATATATCTGAGCCTTTACATAGAAGGTGCTGCACAGCTGCTGTCCAACTGAAAGTAATGAAACAATGGGAGATCCAAAACAAGCATTTTGCTGTACTCTACAACATTCTTTTTCTGAAGGCCCAAACTGCATTCAGTTTTTCAAGAGGAAGAGTAGCTGTAGTCCTTCTGGACATTATGGTATTGTTCTGTTTGGTTCCTACTCATAGTTAATCCTGAAACAGCATGGGGTTTTTTGTACATCTGAAGTGCAAGCTTATGCTGATTTACTTTCCTTTCTTTCTAATCCAGAAAATATTTCTGAATGTACTAAGAAAAGGACAAATATTTTATCATCAATTTATGTTACTGCATTTTAATATGTGCCTTGCAAATGCCTGTGCTGTAGCATATCAAGGTTACTCATTGCCAGGGGTGGGGTGGGATGGGCAACAAAATGGAGCATATTGCTGCAGATACAGCTATATTATCTTTTGATCCTGTTTACTGAAATACTTCCATAGACCAGAGAGGTCAGTTCACAGCCAGAAGTGGATTTGAATTGGCTAGTTGTCATCCTCAAGCAAGATCATTAGGAACGAATTGAGTGAACATTTGTGGGATTTTCTTTACCAATGAAGAACGGGTGGGAGGAAAGACAATTTTGATTATTCAGGAAAATTCTGTTGGAGAAGTTTTGATATGGAACATCTAACAGTAAGAGAACTGGTATGACTTCAGAGTGGATTACATTTGATTTGTTTTTCAGTTGGTTTTGTTTGATCCAGTTTGATTTGGTTGTCTATTTAAATAGAAACACTAGTTTAGTATCTCTGGTGTGACTCTCTGGCCCTCATAAAGACCTCTGATTCTCATGCCTCTGAAAAATGGTGACTGAAATTTTCCCTTGGAAAATTATGTTCCTGGATTGTTATCCAGAATATTGTATTCAGTTACAGCATATTCTGATTTAAAAGTAATTTTTTTCTCTTTTGCATAAAATATATTCTTGAATTTACATGTAGCATTTGTGATAATTTTTTGTCTCCAATTTTGTAAAATGCTTCCACTGTTTGTGGTTTTCTGTAAAACCCATCATCATGCCAGAGATAAATTAACTCAGCTTTAACGTATTGGTGTAAACTCACATTAATATCACTGGCAGCGGTTGTATTCTGGGTTTACATGCATAAGGAGAAATCACTTTGGCCATTGCTGGCAGTACAGTAGTTAGAAGTGCTGAGGATCTGCCTTAAGAATATTGTAGCTGTGACAGAAAGTTCTCATTGGTATCTCATTTCTGTTAGTGATGCCAATGTTAAGTTTTTACTTATTCTTTTTTTTCAGTTCCTTGATTCAATGCTTGAGACATTTGGATTCTATTGCATCTTTTGCATCATCAAAATATTACTTGTACTCAGTTCTCTCTGTTGCTGTACAGTTTTGGTCCAGTGTACAAATTTCATTATAGCTTTGTTTTAAACAAAATTATTTGGGAACTTCTAGATGTTATTCTTAGTTTCTGTGTTCTGCTTGTGACTGGCTTGGAAATGCTGTCTGGTTTCAGGTGGTACGTGACAGTGTCTTCCAAAGTTGCCCCTTCTGGACAGTTGGCGTGAAGCTATGCACAGGCTGAAGTTAAGCCTTTAAAACTGTGTTCATGTGACTCATGTGAGGACCTTACTTCTTATTTGCCTCTTGCAACTAATACAGTCACAGCTTAACTGCAGGCTGCATCACGCAAGAGCTGATAAGAGTCTGAATTCTTCTGGGAAGGAATCCAGTTGTACACCTTTACACTATATTTTTGCCTATTGTGAGTACTACTTTTGCTGAGGTGGCCTAAGAGAGAGGATTTTAAAATACTAATGTCCATGTACAGGCTGATTCGCCTGTATATACTTTGGTTATGGTCATTCCCTTAACTTGGTGAATACTTATTCCTGGGTTTATTTTTATGTTCTGCCAAGCTCTCTTTCTGGAATTCCTTCCATTAAGCTAGCATTAGTGTCTGAATGCTCAGTAATATTAATCACTTTGAGAAATGATGTGGAGAGAACTGGTATTGAAGTATAGTTGTCATCCACAAGTTCTAGACATGCAATCGTGCCTTTCCAAGTCTAAAGTAGTATGTTCCTGTTGTGTTCATTGGTGAAACATGTTAGAGCTGCGTAACTCTCCCATAACTTCCTTATCTCTCATGCAGCCTACATTATCCCAGGGTGTCCATCAGGTGTTCTTGCCCCCAAGTTATCAACTCCTTAGATAAGAGTTTACAGACATCTCTAATGTATGTTTAATTGTCCTTGTCTGGTGGCACTAACAGTGTTTCTGCCTTCAAAGGAGAGTGGCTGGATAGATTTTAAATTCCTGTCTGGCCTGCTGAGCATTCCCAGTCCTTCATTCATGTATGTTTTTTTCTGTTGTATTCCCTGATTTCAGTATCAGTGTTGTAGTACACTTAAGTGTCAAAGCCAAGATGTTAAGCATCTGGAATATGTAGCAACTATGCTTTTGATAATTAATGTAAAGTAACTTAAAAGATCAAAATTTGTACAGTTCTGATTTCTGTTAGTGTGTTGATACAAGTGTCCTTTTTAACTTATGTATTTGTGCTTGCCAGTTGTTGGGATACAGCACCCTTGAACTCAGTTTGATAAGGCCTCTGTCCTCGTTGCCTTCAGTTCATTCATTCTAAAATAATAGAGTTACTTCCTCTACACTGAAACTTCAGTAAAAACTTACGGCTACAAGATGACTTCTTCCAACTGACATTAGCTTAGCTTTTACTTGGAATATGCTTTATCGTTATGCCACTGTCTGCCGCAGAGTTGCCCATAAAGTTCCAGTCAGTTCCAGCAGGACTTGTGGATCCAAAACAGTAGCGTAAACTTTTGGCGGAGTATTATGGCAGCCTGATGCAGTTAAGCTGGTTTCATTTTAATCCCCTATTTTCAGGGCGTTTTAGTTTAGCCAAAATCAGAGCTGAAATGTGGCACATCTGTTCTCCACTGGGAAGTATGCTTCTGTTTAATAATATTTTTATGAGATTGTATTTATGGAAGTGGAAAGAAAAATGTCATGAAGTTAGTTTTGTTGCACTTTTCTAAGGCTTTTGTATTTTGCATAGATTTCCAGAATATGAACAAGGTGTTTGGAGAGGTTAAGGCTTAAAACCTCCTTTGCCCCAGTATAGCTGTGTATTATGTGCATTTTCATTTTAGTGATACGTGTATTATTTTAATTGCATGTAACTAGTGTATTTATATGGTAGTTAGGAAGCCCAGCGGACATTTCCTGCTGCAGAGGAGCCATTGGCAGTCCTGGTTCCACAGTTCATGAACTGGCCTGTTTTGACAGTAGACTGCATTTGCAATAATGGAATAGTCATTTTTGTTTCTGGACTCTGTTTCAACAACTGGGGAGAAAGAGGCCGCTCTTTTTTTGTCCCATTGTTGAAATTTCTCTGGAGGCTTTTACTGCTTTCCAATTATTGCATATGTTCCATTAGGATGATTACTTGGGAATCAGCTCAGTAAAAAGGGCACAAATACATGTAAAATACTCGAGTAGTTAATCCTTGCAACTTACAACATTTCAGTTTGTTAGAAACTTTTTCTGTGTATTGTAAGGTCAATTTTACTATTTTTAAGTAGCATTTTTAAACATACCTGAAGGGTTATTTTGAACAGAAATGTTTTTCCTGCATTTTATCTAATGGCAAGAAATTGTAATACTACTAAACAAAGCATAGACTAATTAGCCTCCAGACTGTAAGTTCACTTTAGGTCAGTAATGATCAAGAGTTGTTCTATGTATGTGAAATAAATCAGTGATCCCATTTAATGTTGGACAACTCCCAGATCAAAGACAGAAGGGCATTAATAGGTACCCTCCAACCCTTGAGTGAGGGTCCTTTCAGTTCAGTTGTGAGGCAAAATTAGCAGAACAGTGTGTTTAATTTGGACTTCATGAAAGAACAGAATTTATTGATATCTCTCTCTGACTTCACATCATTATGTTGAATAAGGACTAATCTTCTTTGAGGTGACACTGTAGCCAGCAATAATATCTCTCAAATAGCTAGTTTAAAGCTCATTTTCCATGGGTTTTAAAGGTGATGTAGAACACAGTGAATCTTAAAAACTCTTCTCATCCATCCAGCTTTTCTGATTTGCATTGGCTTTATAGTCCCTTGAAACACAACTGTAGACTTACCTAACAGTACATGTATGGGTTTAGTAATTCTTGTTCTAGACAAGCGCTTTTTTCCAGAGCCCTTTCAAATGTTTTACACACACGCATTGGCATATATGGACATTTTACATCTATAGAGAGGTTTTACATAGATACATATATCTGCGTACATGTATGCACGTTATACATGTATGTGCATCTACAGGATCTTTGAACATGGTTCAAGAAGTGCTTGCACCTTGAATGCTTAGGGTGATGTATAAGTATGTATATATAAAAAGTAAGGAGAAAAAAAAACCAACATATTGTTTGCTTCTTGTTAGAGCTGAGAAATACAGGTCTGAGGAAAATTTGGAAGTATGTTCAAATTGTATTTCACCCTGCTTCTGGTTTGAAAGGCACAAGCTGTTTGTCATTGGAACTTAAAAGGTCAGCAAGCATATTTTAAGCTAAACCTTTTGGAGGACCTAATATGCTTTTAGTTTGCAAGGACCACTAAAGATCTGGGCATTTACTTTCTCCATAATGTATTCTGTATAACTATTTAGTATGTATGCCTTCAATTTGCCAATGTTGCCATGTTCTCTTCTTAATTATTCATTAAATAAAGATTGCAAATAGCAAAATGTGTGTTCATGTTTTCTTGAGTGGAGCTGCTACAAAAGGGAATATTTCAAGACTATTTCTGACACTGTATCTTTTCAAGAGTGAATGTTACAGGAAGTAGTTTGTGGAGGTTTATACGCTATGGATGAGAAGTGCATGTGAGTGATTTGTATGCACATAACATCATGATTTTTTGGAAGTCATGTATCTCCTGGTATACGAGCATACTCTACAGTATCTGCTCCCAAAGGGTTTTAAATGATAAGCTGGTGAATGCCCTAGATAAGAGGTACCTACTTAAGGCATCTACATAGCCAGTGTTGACCTAGGCTTGAACATGAGTAGCAGAGAAAGGAATTGCAGAGAATATGTTCCATTTAGGCAACTTGTGTAATGCATTGCAAGATTAGAATTAATGTTACTTAACCCAACCCACATAAAGCAGTGCATGTGTGTGTGCTCTCGCCCTCCCTCTCTAAAGCAATTGGGTTGGGGAGGAATTGGGGACTTAATCTGTAGAGCAGTTCAAAGTATAATGCCTAAAAATGAAATTTCCAGGTGAAAATAAAGACTCGAGCACCTCAAACCTTATTTGTTCTCCATCACTGTGGATGGTAACTGTTTTCAAATGCTGATTTAGAAGCTTTAATTTCAAGTGCTCTGCAATAAATTGGGTCCAGAGCTTTGGAATGAGCTATTTATTGCAAATGTTCTGAAATGGACTGACTTCTTTTTTTTTTAGCTTGTGTGGTGTTTTATGCCTGTTCAGCAGTCTTTGTCCAAGTGATGTTATTCTGCAGGAAAGCATCTCCTTTCCTGAGGTAAAATATCCTCCCTGAATTTGAGGGGGTTAAGGAAACTCTTCCTTTAGTTCTCAAAATGGATTTGTATCCTGGTTTTAAGTATGGATCATACTTGTTTGACTGTGGGTTTTTTTTAATGTTTTAAAAGTGCAGTATAGTAAACTCATGTCAGAAAATAGATGTTTTTCTTTTCTGTAGCAAGTGCATGGCAGCATTGTAGAAGTGACCTGTACACCTTGCAGCTGGCAGTCTGAAGATCAAGACAATAGCAGTGAGCCAGACACAGGCCAGGCCTGAGGTATGCTAAACTGGTAGTGTCTGCACATTCTGCAGGGCCACAACTGTTCTTTCCCATATCCACTGAAATAATGCTCCCTAACCGAAGTTGGGCTGCTTTTTCATGCATTATCTTCCAAGCTCCGTAAGTGTGTTGAATGCAATGAAATCAGTTAAATAACTTGAATGTCTTACTAAAATGAAAATCTGCAGCTATAGGGAATAGTAAAATGAAAACCTCTGAAGCAACAGCAATATAACATTCATTGTGTTAAACAGAAGCTTATATTTGTTGTTCTGCAGTTAAATGATGCAAAAGAATTAGGTTAGCATTACAGAACTTTAAGCTAAAATGATCATAAAAGGTTTCACAATTGGTTTGATCAATGGAAGAGACTTGGATTGTATCATCTCTGTTGCCAAAAGCTCTTTGTAGTTCCACAACTCACATAGACACGAGGGGCCAAGGAAGATGTAAGTTCTTTCCACACGAAATTCTTTTGTAACAGAGACACTAGCTTATCATAAGAAGTCAACTCCCTTCTCCAGATGGGAAGTTATTAACAGCCAGCAACTACTGTTGAATTTGCTCAAAAAGTAGGGATTATATTGCGGAAAGCTCCAATACCTTCCATGTGAATTACTGCTTGATGCTGGAATGGAGAAATTTGCTTGCTAATGTCTATTCTTGGCAGCTCAGGATTAGAAGAGTATTTATGTCTAATTAAATGTCTGTTGGCTTTTTTTCTATTAGATTAATTTCTGTTAGAAAAATTGCTTTGGAGCTTCTCCCATACAGGAATTTGTTTAGAAAAAAATTTGTCTCTGAATTTTAAGAAAAGTAGATAAGGAGTGATGCCATCAATCCTAATCCAAATTAAGGTTTTTATTAGCCTTTATGCCTGCCATTGCCTTCTGTATCACCATGGTTTCACTGAACTCTGTAGAACTGAATTTCTATATATGAAATGCCCTGTTGGAAAAATATGATGTCAACTTCTCTTACATGTTCTTTGCCCTTCAGAATTTTCAGCTCTTTGGAACCTCTTTAACAGTGTTATGAAAACAGGTTTGAACACAATGGTGTCTTATCACAGTTATTTTTACTGCTAGACATTTGTGTTGATTGTATCGTGTGAAGAAATGCTTGTGCTTTTCTCCAGTGCTGTTCATAGCTCACTCTCCTGTTTATGCTTCCTTTTCTTAGGCAATTTTAGGCTCTTTCCTCACACCAGAAGCCTAAAAGTTAAGCTCTTAAAAATTAAAGAAACTTGAGAAGGAGACATAACATCCTGGAGAGAACTCCACAGAGCTGCTGACTATATCATGCTTTTCATAAAGAAATGTCCTCCAGAGCACTAAAAAGCCAGTGTGTTAACGCTGTGTGTCTCTGGGTGGCCATGTTCAGAGTCCATCAGTAGCAATGGAGTAAAGCTCATGATGAATTCTGCGGTGCTCATAACCAGAGCTATCTTGTGAATAAATCACAACATTGGAGAACGTTTGGTCTTTGCAAAAAATCTGTCTTTAAAATGGCTGGTCTAACAAAATAATGTAGCTGGACTGTTGTCCCAATAGAGAAGAAATGTGAAGGGACATCATTAAGTTATACAGGCATTGAAACAATAACTTCATAAACCTATGAAGTTCCACCATTTTCCACCATTTAGAGCACTCACTATTCCCTAGCAGGAATGGGACCAGTAGCTACTTTTTCATCTATAATTTCTGTTGTGATAGAGCTTGGTTATAACACAATGTATATTTTGACAAGTTACATAAGGGTTGCCCTTTCATTGCTCCTTAGAATAAAATGAGAATAGTGTAAGTGAAGAAGAACCATCTGACTTCCTCTGCTGGGCCTTGCAACTCCAACAGTTCATTTATTGTATAAAGGTAACTTATATATATTATAACTGTTGCTCTGCAGCTCCCACATGATGATTCATGCTACCAGTTTTTCTGCTATTAATAGTCTACAGAGGATGCTTAAATTTAGATTGAACTCCATCTCCTAGTCTGTCTTGCTGAATAGTGTTTAGAGGAATGAAGCCACAGACTGTTTGGACAGTGCCTTTTACAGAGAGCAGTCCAACCCTTAACATTAAATTATTGAAAATCCTCCTTTTGTTCCTGACCTAAGTGCAAATGGCAGGATTTAAACAGTGTTGGAGATAAGGTTTGCATTTCCCTTTGAACATGAATCTTGCTTTGACTTTAGCTTGTTTTCCTTAAGCCTAGGTAAAAGCTGAACTCCTCCTATGCTGAAATTGAGTGTTTTGTGAGGAGGCTTTGCTCTTTGACACCAGGTAGTGTCCTTCATTAAGCTCTTAGCTATGGGCATTTCCAGCAGAATTTTGCATGTGTCATTTGGTTGAAGGACATTTTCTTCACAAAATCTAGCTGCTGCCTTTTCTTTTTGTTTTCCAATGCTGATTTTAAAATTACTAACATTTATTGTTGACCAATGTGAGAAAAAATAATTACTTATATACATAAGGATTTTTTTCTCTAGATATGTCTGGCATGTTGAAGAATTTGCTAGTGTTTCCAAAAGACCTCAACTAACCTTGCCTCCATCCATTCTCTTAGACTAACACAAGTTCCCTTCACTGCTTTTAAGGAGACGCACGCAGTGTTTGTGGGAATGGGATTACGTACAAATTGGAATACATCATTTTAAGTGTCCTGTTGAACAACACTGCATGTGTGTGTGCTAATGCAACAGTCATTTTGATGATGCTTTGGAAAATTTGCATCCCTTAAATGTAATTTTGCATATATCATATGATTCGGTTTGGTTAGAAAGAAAAGCTTCACCAGAGAGAAGAGCTCCAAAACTGACAGAAAGTAATCTCTTTCTTAGAGAGAAGTAATTTCTCTATTTAAAAAAGCACTAATTGTTCCTTATTCTGTTTTAGACAAACTGATGGTCATCTTCAGTCCTTCACAGTAAGCCTCAATACCCAGGTATGACTTTCCTGCTGCTTACCAGAGTAGCAGGCTGATTTTGACTGTAGTCATTGAAGGAGTCTGCTTTATGTTTACAGTGACATCACTGATGCACCCAAGCAGATTGTCACTCATAGAGTATCGGCAAAGAGAGGGGTGAGTTTCATGACAGGTCTCAAGTGTGAAGTTTCTATTTACTTTGCTCTCATCTTTTTGAAGGAAGCATTTCACAGTTTATTCTAGAGAGTCCTTCTAGAGTTTACTACTTGAGCTCAGTTGCTAAGTCTGAGAAGTGAAAATAATCTTGTATCACTGCTTTTCAGCTGCCCAGTATTCAGGAGTTTGGCTTGTTCAATTAGGATGTAGTGTACAGTATGCTGCTGCAACTCCACTTTTCAAGAGTGAAAAAGCCCTTCTTGGCTGTACACAGGAGAATCAGAAACTTAATTTCTTTCCTTGCAGTCTTGGACTTCTTTCAGCTTGCAGCCTGAGCCACCTCTAAGCATGTGGCAGTACCTTCCCCATGGCTGCTGGAGGCTCTTTAGTTTCCAGGTAGTTTCAGCCTACTTCTTCATGTAGTCCCTTCTCCAAGTGTATATGGCCACAGCAATCACAGTAATGCTGTTTTTTCCTTCATGAGTGACTAAGAATGGAAAGGAAGTTAGCACTCTTTTGTACTGCTATCCCTTCACATATTATAAAAATAAAGAAAAAATATAAGATTATTTTACTCCTTATTGCCAATTTACTGTCGGTATTGGCCGACAGTAAAGGAGAGCATAAGTAGAAACATCTACAGGTAAGAATGATACACATTGAACACGTACAGGAAGAAATATGATCTGAAAAACAGTGCAGTTCTGATACTTAGCAGAGATAATAACATAAAAAAAAAATAAAGCCCAATTAATTTCTTAATTCAAATGAAAGGCAACAGATACATTCAGATCTTACTGTAGTAATCAAGGCTATCCTATCCTGTTAAATAGGACATAAAGAAGCAGCTGTTCATTGTAAACACATTACTTGTGCAGAAGTGAGAAATGAGCATGGAAAAGTAACAGAGGGTCTCACTCAGCTGCTCTAGGAGGCGTTAATACTGGTATTTAACATCTTGAAACACTGCAGGCTTCCCAGCTGCATAGAGAAGATCAGTAGGTGGCAATGGGGACCCAATACGCCATCCAAGCTGGAATGGCCAGTGGTTTTGGTTCCTTCCAAAAGGAAGGTAGTAGGCTTTGGTAGTTGTGTCAAAATGCTTTAATGGAATAAAACAAAAATAACTTCTAAAAACATTGGAGCCTTGTCAGGATGCCATTATCAGCCAGCCCTGTGAAAGCACTCAGATATTTGCTTTGGATCTTGTATGACTTGATTATCTAAAAGAAAATCAACATGGTCTATGTCAGATAATCTTAAAACAGATTAGCTGGAAAAATCAAAAAATAGTTATAAGTGGGAGAAGAAACACACAATGAAGCATTTTTTGGGTCCTTCAAAGATAAATCGGTCAACATCTGTGGCTCAGGAAACCTGTAAGATGATGTGCTGAGGATGGGATGGTTGGAAGAAAACAGCCTGACAGCTTAATAAAGGGAGCTGACTGCAGCAACTTTGATTTTAATGTATTCAGGAGCAAAATCAGATTTAGAAACTTCATCCCTGCTCCTTGAAAGTGTTTTCATTCCCAGCTTTCAATGATTTCAGTGGGAGAGAGTCATTTGGATGACTTTGAGGATCTGGCTCAGAAATGTGAGGCAACCTCTACCATATAGGAAACACTACCCTGGGAAGGAGCAATGCTGAATAGGAGCAGCAAATTCTGGCAAACAGGTAATTGATACAGCATGGCATTTGCCCCTCTAGTTCGAATACAATTGCACGGCATAAAATTTCATGGAGCATCATCTAGGAGTGGGAAAATACCGCCTCTTGTAATGGTCTCAGTTTTGCCATGTACACCAACAGTGCCCAGTTCTAGGGTCAGAGTTTCTCAAAAAGCCCTGGCAAACTTCATGAGGGCAGGAAGCATTTCTAAATTCATTATTGGAGCGTGTTTTGATGAGACTTCTAAATGTCTCGTAGTCACCCACTTCTCTTTTTTTCTTGACTTGGCTAGTCAATATATGTTGTTCTTAAAATCTTTACGTGTTACTGTGTGGGAGATTACGCCAGCTTTTTCTGTAACTCCTGGGAAAAATCACTTTTTTCCTCCCTAGAGGATTTCCATTGTGTGTGGAGCAGCGCTCTGGCCTCTACTCTGTAACTCAGAGCTGCGTGGTGAGGCAGCCTGTGTGCTACCCATCTGGGGTAAGAGGCGAGCCCAGCACAGTATAGGGGTTGGATGCTAGGTTGTTACTGCTTAGATGCTTGTAGGTTTTGAGGCTGGTGTGAAGTGATTGGTTCCAATTCTGCTTCTGTGGGTTAAAGTGTGGCAGATGTGGCATGAGCCATCTCTGGAACTGGGAATCCCAAAATAATAACTTCAGTTGCATGGCACAAGCCTCTAAGCTGCAGCAGTCCCCTGCACAGAAGGGCCTGGGCTGCCTGGCATTGCAATGAATCAGGTTTTTCATAGGCTAGGTTTTGCCGTGGAATTGGTGGGAAGCGTGGAGTTGTGCCGATGTTTTTTTCCTGTTTGTAACATCCAACCAATAGGAGCGTGTAGATAAATGACTTTGCTAAAATGTAAGGTTGAAAAATGGAAATAATAAAAACCGTAGAAGAGATCCACAAAGAGCAGCGGGTTCAAATTCTTGAGAGGTTCTCTCCCCGCTTCAAAATTGCTGTGAGATGAGTCACGGCTGTTCCCCAAGTCTGCTCATGCAGAGTAACAGGCAATGGCTGGGGACAGGCACAGCCCCTAGAGGCAGGAAACTGTGCACACTGGTGGGACCTACTCGATGGGAAATGGAAAACTTGTGTAAAAGATTTCATATCTTTACTGAGGACTCTTAAACACTTCCAGAGTAGTAAATAGTAATGCACAGGGTTTCCTGTCCGTTGACAGTAAAGGACAATTAAGCAGAGAAGAGAAGAAAGTGCAAGTTTCTCTGCTCGTGCAGTCTTTCCAGATACCCTGCGGTGCACTACCCTGTGCCACTTGATACAGCTGTGGGTGTAAACGCACTGGATGGGCTTTCAAGCCTGGAAAGAAGTAGATGTTTAACAGAATGTACGGAGAAAGCCCTCCTCTCCTTGCCTCCTTTCATTGTATGCAGATCAAGCCCGTTTCTGGCCCTTGCAGGTCCCTGAAGACAAGAGCTGGACTTCTTGAAATAAGTGGCGGTCTCCTTCAGCTGCTTCTCTAGATGCTGCTCTGCGCTGTCCCTGTCGGTGCGGAGCCCCCCGGTGCCCGGTTACCTCCAGGTAAACCTGCGGGGCTCCCTGGCGCCTCTCGCTCCGCTGTGGGGAGCGGCTCTGCGGCCGCGGGACCCGCCGGCCCTGGGAATGGGGCAGCGGCAGAGGCAGAGCCAGGGGCTGGGGCTGGGGCAGAGACAGAGCCTGGGG
>JASSUY010033028.1:4281-35793 GCA_032466535.1 Forpus xanthops
GCCAAAAATCCAAAACACAGTGCTACACCAGCTACTACTTAAAGAAAAATGACTGCTGCTGCTGAACCCATGACATCTTGATAACAGGTTAATTATACATCGCCATAAGCAAGCAAAAATTAACAGAAATATTAAAATCATAAGCAAGATAGTTAATTCTTGTTCCAACAAATCAGCTATCCATCCCCTTAAACCTACTTTTCTAAGCCAGTCATCTAGGCCTGTTACAATGGTTAGTTTTTTCATGTTATCTTGTAACTAAGTGAGTTTTTTGTGGATAGGCTCTGAATGATCAGACAAATTCATATGACACATTCCCTGTAAAATCTTCACACCCATGGCCCTGAACTAATAACAGAAAATCAATGGCAGTACGATTTTGTAAAACTGCATGGCGTACGCTATTTACATCTTCTAACAATTGTGTTAGAATGTCTGAAGTTATATTCAATTGCTTTGCAGTCCAGCAAGCAAGTTTAGTTACATCACCTAATGCTTTTCCTGCTGCAATATGTGGTAAAAATAGGACACCAAACACTCGTCCTATTGTTCCCCATAATTCAAGCTTATCTTTACAGTCTGGACCTAGTTGTTGAATCGACTGGTTTGAGGAGACGTTACTTGATTGATTAAGCTTCGCATGTCAGGGGCAAACATAGTTAACTTTCCGAAATAACATGGTCCTCCTATTACTCTTTTGGGAATTCCCTGCTATGTTTGGTCTCCACAAATGAGAAAATATCCCTTAGGGATTTGTTTAGGAGTGTTACTGTTCCAAATAGGAAATTTACTACCTAAAGTTTCAGCTCCTATTGTGCCATTTCAATAATATTGTGTTTTAGTATAAGAATACCAAACTGAGTGACTAGTAACGTTTGTCCGATTAAGGGTCTTATTAATGCCAATAATACCAGGACCACCAAAATAACAACAAGTAGAAGAACCATTAGTGGATCCTAATAGGTCAAATTCTTGTGGGTCCCCTGGCAAAGATCTGTTAAAATATTGTGCAATTAGCGCAGCTGCAAGGCCAGTCTGATTGTTTTGGCCTTTTCGACAGGTGGCATAGCTATCAGAATATTTTTCATAACAAGTTGCGTTGATCATGGTTTCCTTGAGGACTGACATACTGGACACCCAACCCTTCCAGTCCATTAATCTTAAATATGGAATGCCTGTAAGACAGGTACAAAAGGTATCAGCTGGTGTAGCCATAGATAAACAGAAAGATGATTGGTTCATTTGTTTAGCCCAAGTAACCCACATATTCTGTTGAGGGTTTATGTGTGTAACAGCGTTAATCAGTTGAATTTTTTGTATCATCACAAATATCAAGATTACGAATCTGCCAATGTTTCTGTTGACTGTAGAGGTCGCCATGGTCGTATCCATCGTGCAGGTACCCATCGAAGGCCTTCACCTGTGAGCAAACACATATATCTTCTGTCAGTCTTTTTTACTTCAGCTGGTCCCTTCCAGTCACCTGAGTTTAAATCTTTATATTGTACCAAAATTTTTTCATTATTTTTGTCAATACCAGACTTTAACACGTTACTATGAATTATCATTGGAGGATCATCCCTGTTACCTGCAAGCTGCAGATAATTCAATACATATTACACCTTTGCTAGGAGTTCAGCCGAGGCCTGACCAATTTCCCCCTCTTTCTGTTTAAGAAGGAGGGATTTTTGAGGGTTTGATGAATACACTCGATAGTTTGACCAGTGGGAATATGTGGAATTCCTGTAACGTGCAGAATTCTCCATGTTTCTATAAAACATACCAAAAGAATGAGAGATATAGGAAGGATTTGGACTAGATCATATCTCTAGTATTTGTTAATCAGAGGTTGCTTGGTCTGCTCTTCTCTTCTGTATAGCTTTCTGGTAACAGGGTAGGCCATCCCTCCCATCAAGCTCTGGCATGGCATGTGTCCCCACCACTCAATGCCTGCTTGGTTGCGGCCAGCAGCGGAGCTAAAGGTTCTTCTTGGTGGCAAACACAGAGGCCAGCCCAGTCTTGCCCTTGACTGAAGGAGGAGGCATTTGGCCAATCTCAGTCCTTGTCAATGTAGAGTTTCACTTGTTTCATTCAGTAACAGGTCACTGCTATAACAAAGCACATACAGATTTACATTAGCAGTATGTTTTCTACACGGTACAGCAGCATGTTGAAGATGCTGGTGGTAGTGAGATATCAAAGAAATTTCTTATTAGTGGAATTCTCTCACCTTCTTAATTTGTTCCATTGTCTGCTTTATAATGCTATCATTGTATTAGACTCTTTCTACCTTTTGTGTTAGCATCTTCTAGTAGCTGCTGCAAATTTACATGTTCTAACATCTCTTTTACAAGTGACAAATCCATACAGTACAAGGTAGAGTTTATTATTAGCAACTGGCTAGTAAATATAGATGGTTTTATACACAAAATTTTAGTTTCTAATAAGAGCTACTTTACAGATATACATATTCAGGCTGTTACTTTTCAGTTGTTCCCATGCAATGTTTTGCAGTCATTCATTTTTCTTTCCTTCTATCTCATTTTGTTTGGAATATTCACTGTTAGTTCTTACAGTTGAGGTATTAGGTTTTTTCATTCATCTGTCCAGTTCATGGCAAGGCTTGAGAAACTGTGTAGGCAACATGGACCTGTAGGTAGGAGGACACAAATATACCCCTTTCCCCAGGTTATCAGTTCTTGAGAAGTAAAACAGGTTAAAGTGTTTCCTTAAAACAGGCATTCTGTTGAAACAGGAATGTGAACCAGCTGCAGAAGCAAACTGTACAGGTTTAACAGTCAAGGAGTTTTGAGAGGTGTTTTTACTTTAGTAAATAACTTTTCAAATCACTCATCCCGCTTTGCATGGCTACAAACGCCAGCTTGCTCGGCAGCAGTCATAAACGCCTGTCTGCTTAGCAGCACTTTTGTATTAGCCCTTTCTTGTAAGAAATGTTAATGTGATATCCATTTAAAAACTTCTACGTGAACCCAATAACAAAAACAGCACAGAACACTGTTTCCAACACACACACACACACACACACACACACACGCGCGCACACACACGTGGGATCCCACAAACACACAAATATAATATTCAAAACACAAAATGCAGACAATCTTTATTCCAATTACATGGTCCTATGTATAAAACGTGGTGCAACGACCCTGTGAAGACAATCAAAACCAGCTCTGGGCAGCATCATTGCAGTGCAAGGTGGCAGGCTCACTCTCCACAGGCGTTCCCACAGAGGCTCTTCTCCCCCGCATCGCATGAGGCTGGGGCTTTCATACTGACCAAAATTGCACACTCATTCCAATGTAGGTGGCCAGCCTACATCAGAAGTGTCCAGCAGTATCTGTACCAGTCCACAAGGGTCGATAGAAACATGGACAAATTTATATTATCAGGCAACCTCCAATACATAAGTAGTACAGAGAGACTATAAAATGAGTTGTATATAACAGTTTGTCCTATATTTTTGATAAGAGCATACAAAAGATCTTCCCACTATGGGGTTTGATCTGGCACATACACCATCAGAAAAGCACACAATACATCTGCATTCCTCACCCATCTTACTTCTCCCTTTACAGCTACCCATTTATCATGAGGATCTGGGGGATATAAATCAGGTTCCTTTTCCAGATCAATAGGCACCGGGTCAAAAGGACTATCCAGGTCAGCATCAAAGGTATCAGGAGTCAGAGTCTCAGGAGCAGCAACAGGAATCTGTATTCAGGAGTTTCAGCATTATCAAGTGCAATTAAAACATTTAGGTTTCAGGTGATCTGAGGGTAGGCTTTTCTGGGGATTATCGCATTTTGTGGCTTTAATTTTTTTATCTAACAGTTCTGCCCATTTGTCCCGCCCTTGATGATCTTAAGGATTGGGTTCTGGGGGAAGGGAAAGTGGTAACGGTGGATACAAATTTGTATTCCCTGGGGCGTTTATCAGTACTGGTTCTTTCCACTTGGTGTTACATGGGAGTGAATAAAAAAATCGTCAGTCTCTGTCTCTGGAGTTGTAGCCCTAGTGAATGGAGTATTTGAGCATTTTGGTCGAGCTCCTTCTCTAAGTAAGTCCCAAAATTCTCCTTGGGGTGGGAGCAGTTGGAAAGGGGGGAGTGCAGACTGCTCAAGCATCCGTACTCTAGGGCGTGGGCCCCTTTGCAGCAGATTCACCCCTTGCACCCCAAAGGGATATTTATTAGTAGGATCATCTGAAAAAGTTGCAAATACAGTCTTGGTAACCTGTCTTTTTGCTTGTGTTCCTATGAATGTGCCTTTCAGCAGGCATCATAAAGTAGCAAATAATGTACCCTCTTTTGAATCCAAGGTCACTTCATCCCATAAAACTTTGCTAATTCTTTCCCATACAGAAGGCTTAAATGCATTATGCACGCCTTCTATCAGGTTTTATGTTTAGGTTACAGGAGTAATTTTTGTAAGATAGCATTTGACCCCCCCACTTCTCTAGGCACTATCGGCACCGGTGAGTGCGGCGCCTCCAACAAGATAGTGACAGTTTGCGATGTGGTGGCAAAGGGATTTTTGGATTTTCAACGAGTGGTTTAGATGTGAAGTCCGAATCACTACCGGGTGTTAGTGCAACAAAGAGAGAGGCAGTTGCAACTCGTTCATCTTTCATCTCTGCTAAAGTTTCTGGATGTTGCTAAATGTGTTGCTTCTTTGGTACTTTTGCTGATATCTTCCCACGTAACTTGTCCCATAGAATCCCATGTCGCTACTGTAAAAGCAGTGCTGATGCTGGGTACTACCCATTTTTCCAATTTTTAGCTCACAGCAGTAGCTGTTTAAGTGCATCAGTGTCATAACAAATACCTCTCTTAGAGAGTATTAAGTGGAGAAGCTTAACTACTGCCTCTTCTTCTTTTGAGAGTGTAGACCCCATCTCCTCCCTGACTGCTCACCTAATAGGGTGAGTCCTGACGACAGCTGTCTTCTGGCTGGGTCAATCAGCGGACGCCTCTTCTTGCCGGATCAACATCGGCAAAACTTCATCCTGCTGGATCATCATCAGCAGGGCTTCCTGCTGGGCAGCAGGGATTATGGTCGGCTTTCCCGTTCCCCTCCTCACACCATCTTTTTACCGCTCCAGGAAGTAACAACAAGAGGGTCTTTGTGCCTCTCCTCACGTCATCTTGTTCTCCTCCTCACATTGTCTTGAGCTTAAGTAACGACAAGAGGGTCCCTGAAGTAAAGGCAAGAGGGGCGCTTCCCTCCTCACATCATCTTAAGCGACAAGAGGGTTCCTATTCGGGCGCCACTTGCGGGAGATTTTGGACAACACACACTGATTAATATAATCAAAGTGTTGACAACGTATAATAACACAAGCATGTCTTTGATAGAGAGCTTCAAAATATTTGCACATTTGGCAGTATCTGATTGGTCAATGTCTTTTAATCAAGTGTTAGTAACAATTTAATGATTGGTCAACCATTACAGCACATGTTCCAAGGTTGCAGTTATCAGTTCCTTCTTGCACATTCTGCTCAGCCATCTTCCGTGCCAACTTCTGCAAACTTCTGCACGTTCTCTAGTAACCTTCAGACAAGGCCTCAAAGCCTTTGGTTCACTACTTCACAATTGTCAAGTAGCTGTCTGGATTGTTCACATGATTGTGTTCACTTAGGTACGTTCCCATAGGGAAGCATACTGGGAGGATAACTTTGGTTTTTACTTTAACAGGTTCTTGGAGAATCAATGGCGGGCATTTCCCAGAATGCCAAAACCGGGGATCTGTTAGTCTTTGGAGAATGTGTTGGAGTTGCATCCAAGGCGCTCTGTGGCCTCACAGAGGCAGCAGCTCAGGTAAGCTACTGAAGTTTGTAAAGCAAGTTTATGTTGTTGCTTTAAGCAAGCTTATGTTGTGGGTGCAGAACGCAAGATGCTGCTCCTTGTGGCCAAACAAATGATCTTGTAGTGCATGCCATGCTCTGTGTATATCCACAGAAATTAGGCACACTGCTATATGCTGCTGAAGCAGCAGAGTGTGCCTATTATTTTATAAGGAAGAGAACTGACATCAAGAAGGAAACTTTTCTGAGGATGAAGCAAATGTCAAAGCTGCAGCATACATAATTCATGTTTGCAGCTCAAGCTCTGAGCTGTTACATCATAGCAAGGTCCACAAGACACCCACAGTTAAAATGAATGAATCAAGTTTGATCTAGTTTGTAAAAACTCATAAGGAGCACTACTGATTTCAGCTATTTTAAATTATAAGCAACTGATTTCAGCTGTTCGACACTCTCAGAATAACCAAAATTCTTAAGCTGTTACAACAAATCAGAGTCTGGAACTGGTCACTGGTTTCACTTATCTCATAACTAGGTGACTTGAAGTCTCAAGAGCTGGTAAAGCCTCTTCAGTGAAGGATTAGGCTGATGCAATTTATGCTGTGCATCTGCAAAGCATATCTTGATTTCCCTGCGTATGGAATATCTCAGTATGGACTTCATCTCCTTCATCCTATCTGTAATGGAAATTAAGAAATCTTAAAAAACAGTTTAAGACAGTTCAGACAATTCTTCCTTGTTGAAAGGCATGAAACTTCTATTTAATTGAGAAAGTAAGTTTGACCATCAGATGTCTTGAGCTGCAGTGACACCTGCATCTGCAGGTTGATGGATCATATGCTAAGCAGCAGTGCATTTGCTATGAATAGAGTTTGTGCTCAGAATTGATGAAAACCTTCCCTCCCTCCACCGTGGCTAATCCAGTAAATAATTTGCTCATTCTTGGGACCATTAAAGCTTTTTCCACTAGCTGTGCAAAAAAAAAAAAAATAAGCGAAAAATAATGTTTCCAGGGATACCAACTGCTTAAACAGGAGACAGGTTTTATTTTGACTAAGTAGATTTCACAAGGGTAAGTTTTCTCAGTTTCAGAGAATTACGGGGATTTAATACAAAGAAAGTGGTGATAGTACTTCATGATACGATTTCTGGATAATTTCAGACCACCATGTGCTATGACATGAAAAGCCTCTCAAAGAACCAAGATGGATTTAACATTGTTTCTTAGGATTGTTTTCTTCCTTTCTCTATTTCTAGGCTGCTTACCTGGTTGGCATCTCCGATCCAAACAGTCAGGCTGGTCAACAGGGTCTTGTCGACCCGATTCAATTCGCCAGAGCCAATCAAGCAATCCAGATGGCCTGCCAGAACCTGGTAGATCCAGCAAGCAGCCCCTCACAGGTGATTCCAGTGACTTGCAGCAAGGCTGCCATTGTTAGGACAGGACTTTGCTTCAGTTGTGAGGAAGCAAGAGAGTTGTGGTTTGCAGCTGTTGTGTAGCTTTTAACTGTGACTTTGGAGACGTGAGTATAGCCACTGCCATGCTCCTTTGACAGTCTGTGTGTTTTGTGCCATCTATTTTTACAGGTACTGTCAGCTGCCACAATTGTGGCCAAGCACACTTCTGCTTTGTGCAATGCTTGTCGTATTGCTTCATCAAAGACAGCAAATCCTGTTGCCAAGAGACACTTTGTACAGTCTGCCAAGGAAGTTGCAAATAGCACTGCTAACCTGGTGAAAACTATCAAGGTGCAAATGCTGCTTAATTGTGCTTGTTTCTTCCTTTTTGTGTTTATTTCTTTTCTTTCTTTTTTTTCCTGTTGAGGCAGAATCAAGCCAGTTAGAATTACCTTTTTCTCTCTGTGATAAGTATGGTTTAAGAATCATTAGTTACATTTTGCATACCTGAACTAGAGAACTAGTTCAGTGGTGTAACTGTGCCGTAATCAAGATGGAAAGAACTTGGTGGTATTAGTATTAGGATGTCTGCCCCATCCAGTGTTTGGATGTTGTTAATGAATGGTTTTAGTGTCATTTTGCCTGATATATGGAGGCTTCGGGAGGTATTTCTGACAGTTTTACCTATTTATAAGAAAAAAATAACAAAAAAATAATATTGGAAATAAAACAGAAGCTGTTTATGTTGCTGCTCTTGAACAGTCTCTTGTTAATAATCTTTTATATTCCAGATACCTTCCTGCAGTTTGGCGGGAAATAGTATTTCCTCATGCTGGCAGAAATAATAGTTGTTAAGCTGCAGAGGTCTCACGATTCTAAACCCTTCTGGAAGCCAGTAGCTGATTTGCTACTCAAAGTCTTCTAGAATAATTATGATCTTAGGACTGGAAGGTTCTGTTACACTACACAGAAGGTCCTTAGTATTGAAATCTTTGTTTTGAGATTATCAGGAAGATCAATTGACTCATGTGAAAATGAAAGCAATAAATTATTAGTTATAAAAATAAATCAGTTCGTAGGAAAGAACTACCTTCTTAGCCACTTCCACCCTTTTGAGCATTAGGTGCTGAGACACAATTAATGAGTCAGGAGTGCAGTGACAGAAAACCTTTATTCAGTCCTGTGAAACAAAGCAAAGTTTAGGGTCAGTACCAACTAAGGAAAGAAGCACACCCTTAAAGGATCACATTCTTTGCATCAGCCTTTTTTGTGGAAGAACTTTCCAATGTCATGAACACACAAAAGTTTAAACTAGAAGAATTAACCATCTTCCTTCACTTTTGTAAAGAAACGTGTTCAGGCAGAACTCTATCATGGTTTGATTTCCAGGCCCTGGATGGTGATTTTTCTGAAGAGAACCGCAACAAGTGCAGAACTGCTACTGCACCTTTGATAGAGGCCGTGGACAACCTGACAGCATTTGCCTCCAATCCAGAATTTGTCAGCATACCAGCACAGATCAGCACTGAGGTAAGGCAGGATGTGCCACTTCCATCCTGAAAAAGGTGAAAATATTGAATTAGTTTGTGTGCCAGGAGAGAGGAAGTGAGTGTAAAGACCTGACCCCAAAATTTCTCTCTGCATTCCTGGGTGTTCGTAGGGCATTCTGCTATATTTTCCTTAATCTCTGACCTGTAATTTTGCACCAGGAAGGTAAAAGCAGTTAGGCTACAGTAAGCACTGCCTGTCTGTGCTTACTGAAGTGATATACAATATGAGGGACTCTGGTAGCTGGATTATTCTGTATGACAAAGTAACAAATATCCTTTTTTCCCTTAAGAGTTTAACAAATTGAACTTAATTAGTTCTGAAAAGGATGGAAGGGATGTCGCTGGCATTTTCCCTTCTAAAAATGACATGGTCATGATGACAACAAGCAGTTTTTCTGGGAACAACTTCCTGTTCTCTTTCCCCCATCCCCTGTAACTGTGGATGTGTCTTTCTAAACTTGCAAAGTGTTTCTTAAGTACATTGTTGAGAAAACAGTTGGACTATGATGATTTTGGTCCCAATTCCATCTTGATTATCTGTGAGTGTGATAGTACGATACAAGACACTATAATGCAATTTTAATGCTGTTAATTAAACAGCAGAAAGTGTGGATGAACTCGCGTAAGTACTTACACATTGTGTTCTTGTACCTTTCTGACCACAGGGATCACGAGCACAGGAACCAATTCTAGTTGCTGCTAAAACAATGTTGGAGAGCTCATCTTTATTGATCAAAACTGCTCGTTCTCTGGCTATCAATCCAAAAGATCCTCCTACATGGTCTGTACTAGCGGGGCATTCCCATACTGTCTCAGATTCTATCAAGAGTCTTATCACCTCTATCAGGTATGTCTTTTATAATAACAAGATTGCAGTAATAATTGACTAGCTGCTCATAAAGAATAATACCATATGGCCATTAGCACTGTGGTATTCTTCACTAATGTAAATGACTTATTCTGTGATGCACAGTATCTCCCCAGTTACACTAGGTGTTTAATCACTCCAGCACTCTGCAGCATAGAATGGTGTAGCAAGAAGGGAATAATCTGTATTTTTTGGATAAACCTGTCTGTCCCTTTCTTAATGAAAATTTTCAAGTGTAGTTCTATTCCTAACCTCTTAATACTGATTAAATCAAAATTATATGAAACATGGAGTATATACAGTTTTGTTGATCTTTGAGAACAACTGTGTTGAAATAGCAAGCTGCATGTTAGGACAAAGTACCCAAAATCTAACCTTGGTTAAAAGAAGCCTAGGACTGAACTTAACACCTAGTGCTTCAGGAATGCTTTTCCCAGAGAGTCAGTGGCACTGTACAGAAGCATGAATGTTCTTTTCCAGTGTCTGTTGCATTTCAATGTGTCATTCATTATGGACCATCCCGAGCTCATTTCTTCTGAGGCAACAATTGTTTTTTCTGCATAATCATTGAGAGGAGCAGTGCGTGTGAATGAGAATGTGCAGAGTACTCTGTACATATATCAGAATCCAATAGGTAGGACAAAGCTAACTTTTATCCTTGTGCTCTCCTCCCATGTGACTCATGTGTTATCAGGTAAAGTACACTGGTGTGCATTGCCTCCTCCCCACCGTGCTCAGCTTACTCTCCCTATCTTTTAGGGACAAAGCCCCAGGCCAGCGGGAATGTGATTTCTCCATTGATGGAATCAACAGATGCATCAGAGACATCGAGCAAGCCTCCCTTGCAGCTGTCAGCCAGAGTCTGGCCACCAGAGATGACATCTCAGTTGAGGTACGGGAGATAACACAGGAACAGAGGGAGTAACGCTGAGCAGTCTGGCTTGTCCTGCTGCTTTTTGTGCCATCTGAAGATCTGGAGCTGAGCACTTGGTAGTCTACTGCCAGTGAAGGGAGAAGTATTCTTACTGGAATGTTTCTAGGCAAAATCACAAAGTATATCAGTTCTTGGAAGATACCAGAGTCACCAGGTAAAAGTAGGGGTGAAAGCAGTTATTTGTAACCACCATCCATACATTTCTCTGGTTTCCTAAGCTGATATGACCAACTGATAGTGTTTCTCTGCTGGCTTGCCATGTGGAATTGGAGATGTTTCTGAAACTGATCTATTACTATAATCCAGTTATGTCCATGTCATTTTTGATAATGCCTATTTTGTCCTTAAATGAGATCTAAAGTTATTGTATCTAGGTTATCATGAAAAAGCTTCCTGTGCTGCCCCTCAAGGTAATGTATATCAGTCCTGACCTATTAAGCTCATAGGAGACAGGTCATTGTGCCAGACTGCTTACAAAAAGTCTGCAACTTGCAATGAGGTTCTCAGCTTGGTATTTCATGACTTTCTTTGCTATTGCTTCCTGATATTACATGTCTGTTTGTGTATTCCAAAGGTTTCTTGGGCTGTAATGCTGCATACTAGAAACATCTCAGACTAAATGAAGCTATACAAAAGAATTTACTGCAGGAAACAGGTTATAGTTATAATTCTGTTCTATTTCAATTACAAAGTCATCTTGGACACCATATTGAACTGTTATGAAAAATGGCAGTTATTTATAAGGCAAATAGAATGTAACAAAGTGACAAAACAGTATCTCTCTCTTCTCTTGCCTTTCAAGAGAGTCTGCTCACTGCCAGTGACTGCCAAGACATTAAGTGTATCGGAATTAGCAGCCAGTATTTATGTCTCAACAAACTCACTAACATACTTTTCTTATGCCCCTGTCCCACAGACAGTAGTCAGGTCAGTCCTCATCTCTGGTGCTCAGAGATGCTGTATTCTGCCTTTGTCTTTCTTACCAATGAATTTCTCCTGTTAGATTCAGAGTTTGCAGCAGAGCTTTTTGCTCTTGTGCTGTATTTATTTAGATTGGAGCTCCTGATGGTTTCTCTTGCCATTATAGATCTAAAGTGGGGCAGGCTTATCTCTCTTTCAACAAGAAACAGGGTAAAGGAGAAGAAATGAGCAAGTATCAAGCTGGCTGGATTTCTGCATCTGATGTGGTGGGTCATTTGAACAGTGTTCTGAGTATGTTTGTTGGTCTGAGGGTGATTGTTCTGATAGGGTACAAGTTGATAAAAGAACAGCTGTTATAGTAACTGACAATTTCTCTTTATATTAGGCTCTACAGGAACAACTGACGTCGGTTGTCCAGGAAATTGGCCATCTCATTGATCCCATAGCTACTGCAGCTCGGGGAGAGGCAGCTCAGCTTGGGCATAAGGTATTGACCTACCATTACAAAGATATTTGAAGTTTCTGACAACTATATGTTAGGGAAGGCAATGATTTTGCAGCTTTTTCATTTCCTATGAAAGACCAGAAGCATGGTGGAGGAGGAAAAATCAAGGGTTTTCAAACAGTTGGAGCTGAGGCTAAATAAACTTGTTTATATTTTGGGTCCTGTGTTACAGGAAAGATACTTTCATTGAGTTTTTTGGTGAGGAGCATGTTTGTGGCCAAAAGAAAAATGAAGAAAGGGAAGGGAAAAGCAAGGATGGAAGGGCAGAGTGCTGTGTTACATGTCTCCCTCCCCCTGGCTGTTGGAAGTAGTAGCTGTGCATATATATAGGTTCTCCTGTCTCCAGGACTTGAGTAACTCTGTTTAGCTTTGGATAACCATAAAATATTTCATAGCATCAACTATTCACAGTTTTGTTTCTCAGTTTCCCTTGCCCTTTGAGGTGCACAATAATTCGTTATTACCAAGATGCAGGTAGTTAGAGAGTCTCATTCCTCCTGCTTGTTAGCAAAGTCCCCAGCACTTTACTTGAGCGTGTGGCTCACATTTTGAAAAGGGTTTCATCTGAGCAAGAGGAACTATCTGCATCTGAGGGAAGAGACACATGGCTTCATTGAGGGATGTGAAGGTAAGAGGAGACACATCATGCTGGCACACAAAATAAGCTAGATGTGTACGGTGCAGAAACACTAGGACAGTGTGCTGCTTGAATTAACCCATGGCGCAGTGGTTAATCAGGGAATAGGGTTGCACCTCAGAAACAGGGTTGATGGCTTTCCTGTTCTGGCTTTCTTAGGTAATGCAGCTGGCGAGTTACTTCGAACCGTTGGTTTTAGCTGCAGTTGGCATGGCATCCAAAGCACTGGATCATCAGCAACAGATGACTGTGTTGGACCAGAGCAAGACACTCGCTGAATCTGCTTTACAGATGTTGTATGCTGCCAAAGAAGGGGGAGGAAACCCCAAGGTACAGTTGCTGTGTGTGATGAAGGGATTACAGACGAATGTGGGTGGGTACGGGAAGAGAGCAGACGTGTCACAGAGAGCAGCTGCTACCTATTACTTGGTACAGGGGCATGTTTGCTGTGAAGAATGCCATTGACAGTTCTTGTGACATCTCTCAGTGGCAAGCAGGCACACTTCTGGAAGATAGGATTGCAGTCAGGTGCACATTGTCTTCACAAGGCACAAAGTTGGGGTCTGACAGCAAGTATCTATGCTGTCTACTACTAGAGAAACCCAACACCCATGCTTTCACCTCAGGCATTATTCCTAAGTCTTTCTCTGAGGGCTGCTCACAATCCCCGCTTGTTTTATTGCTCTTTTCTTTACATTTGTTTTAGGATTTGGTTTGGGCTTTTTTCTTCTTCTTTGGTGAGTTTTTCTTGAGTATCCAAGCAGGTCCTGTAAGAAGGTTGTTATCAAAGATGGATATTTTGGTGGGTTAGTATTTGTTTCCTGTTACAGCTTTAGAAAACCCTTTGTTGTGGGATAATTCCTTATGGTTTTCGTTACAGACTTTTTTAGACATTTCGCTGCACTATTTATTATTCCTTTTTATGGCAGGCATTTTGTGTTGTTGTTCATATGGGTCTTCTGAAAAATTTGGGGAGGGAGGTAAGGAAGTACACTGAGTCATGGTCTGATGCTACTTTTGTCTTCCTTTGTCTTTGTTACTTCCCTTTGTTGCTCTGTTGTTTCAGAGCTGTTATTGTACTGTCTTCATTAATTGCATTTTTGAGTCACACTTTGGTTGTGCACAGAATTGTTGCTGATGATCACTGTTTTCTCATTTGTCTCTCTTCCAGGCATCCCATACTCATGATGCAATCACTGAGGCTGCTCAGCTGATGAAAGAGGCTGTGGATGATATCATGGTTACCTTAAATGAAGCTGCAAGTGAAGTAGGCATGGTTGGAGGTATGGTGGACTCACTAGCAGAGGCAATGACCAAGGTGAGCAGAGAAATCCAGACCCCCTTTTTGTTTTGCCCTTGACAGCCAATCAGCATGGCAGGGATATGCATTCCTTTTCCTACTTATCTTTCATGTTAGTCTCCTAAATGATCAGCAAGGCAACCTTGAGGCAAACTGCTTTCAGAGAGTTTACTCTGCAATGTCAATTTTCTGCATCTTTGTAACATGGGCTACTCTCTTGTCTGAGCTTCGCTGTACACCCTGGTGCACTGTCTGCACTTGCATATTTTGAGACAGGGGAGATTATAAATATGAATATGTAATAAAATTGCGTCATTGAGTGTAAAGAATACTTTTGGTTATGACTTTACTATTTCTGCCATATTTCTCCCTCTTCCTTGCAGCTGGATGCAGGTACGCCTCCAGATCCCAAGGGAACATTTGTTGATTATCAGACTACTGTGGTGAAATATTCAAAAGCCATTGCTGTAACAGCACAGGAAATGGTAAGATATTTGGTTAGAACAAAGTACAAACTCTTTTGTGTACATAGGGACGGTGGAATGATTTGCACAGTGCAGTGAAACTCTGTGTTATGCTAATTTTCAATGCCCATATCTCTTTGTGGGTAATGGAACAAAGGAAGTGATGATTTTTCAGGTTCTCTTGGATCTTAGTGGCTTGATAGTAGGGGTGGCCCTCTATGGGAGGAGTGTCGGACCCTTTTCTGACTCTTCTGCATAAAACCTGTTCATTTGGCTCATTTTCTATGAGAAATAAAAGAAAAATATTTTACCTACACACTTCTTCATCAGCCTCTTTAATTGTCCCTGAAATACCACCTCATGTTTACTGGTGACTTCAGGTTACTCTTTCACACTTACTGTTTCACTTAGCCTGTGAAATAACATCAGTGTTTTCAGACCCCTGTAATAGTTCAGAATGAATAGAGAGCAGCATCTCACATTGTTCTTCTCTTGCATTTCTGTGATTTTCCTGGGTTACAAAAAAGAAGACAGAACAGTTGTTGAATGGAGATATTCTTAACTCACATTTTGCAGTAATGCCTACTACATTTGCCTTCTGAAGAGTAGCTTCCCTTGCTTGTTTGTTTTTTGAGGGAGGCAAGGGGACTTTGCTGTATGCTACCAAGTTTTTGCGAACTGATTGCTGTTGCAGTCAGGACAAGTTGATGATTCTGCTGCCTATGGTGTTGCAGCTTACTGTCAGTATATGTTTCTCTAAAACTAGTTTTGCCCCAAGGATGGAATTTCATCGCTTTTACTAACATGAACTGGAGAAAGAAGTCGTATCTGTTAAAAGTCAGGTTTATTATAGAGATTCAGTTCTGTCTGTGACACCAAACCTGCTTCCTGGCATGGTCCAGGTGACTCTGTACCTGGCCCATCCCCCCACTGTGTCAAAGAGTGATTATCAGCTCTAACTGCTGCTCTTTGATTGCTCCCTATGTTCTGCAAGTGCCTGATTGCCATGACTCTAATAAAGCATGTTTGCTTCAGTTGCCTCATGGAATTCTTGCTGGGGGACAGGTCTTTTACATGGCAAAGGGTTTACCCCATTTCATCAGTGTGGCCAAACAAATGACTGTGCTTCTAAGCTGGAGTGTATTAACAAATTATTCTCATGCCTGTCATTTTTGTTTTTCTCTCACCTGTGTTCTTTTTCCAGATGACTAAGTCGGTTACTAACCCGGAGGAGTTGGGAGGACTTGCATCACAAATGACCAATGACTATGGGCATTTGGCTCTTCAGGGCCGAATGGCTGCAGCTACAGCAGAACCAGAGGAGGTCTGCAGTTTTTAGACCTCTTTATTCTCTATACGTGGTGGCATCAACATGGGTATTGTTTAATGGTAGAGCATACAGTAAATACAAAGTGATGACGGGCATTCACCTCACTCAGTTGCAGCAACACATTTGCAGCCATTGCCAAATGTGGCACATCCCTTATATGACCAGACCAGACAGATAACAGGTTTAGAATCATCAGGTAATGAGTTTTCTTTCCAGTGTCTTTGCAATGATCTAAAATGAATGCAGTGAACATGTTTCCACTGCCTTTGCTTTGTTAGCCACTTCTGTACACAAGTACTGTCTCTACTATGTGTGCTCTGCCTGATGGGCCAACAGATGCACTACCCTTTGCCCTTTAACAGCTAACAGAGGAATACAGACTATTCTTTTCAGTTGCGTTAATCCATTACAATAGTTGCTGCATATTCTCTGAGCACAATTACAGAAATCCTTTTACCTCTCTTCTCATTGTATGCCTCTGGTTGAAGAGCATAGACAGCCTGTGTCGAGATGGGGTAAGAGGGTATTTCGCCCTCATCAGATGTATCAGATCATCTAGATAGAAGAGTTTCTGTCTTTGTAATTAGGTTCAACCGCTGGTAGACTACTTGGGTGTTCTGTGCTCAGTAGCTGTGTGAAAAGCAGCAACTTGCTCTCAGTTTGGTATTGTTAAACTGAAGTACCATTTCTGCACGTATTTTCTGCCTGAAGTTGAAATAATTTTTTGTAATACTAATGGCTGTGATTCCTGCTTACTTATCCCAGTACACACTTATATGCCTAAGTACATGTTAGGGACTAAAACTATCCTGTGTTTCTAAGCAGGAGCCCTGCAGCTTATGCTGTAGGTTTATTAATAAATGGGAAGTGGCAAGGGCAGGATTTTCCACATGTCAGTGCTCCATCTATATATATGTGGTCAGTTCTGGAGACGTGAAGCTCTGTGTGAGATTCAAAACCAGTCATATCCTGTTTGACCCTGTTTCAGCAGCGCAGAGTAAATGTGTACTTTGGGTACCCATTGTATGGACCTTAAACACAGTTCACGCTGACAGTACAGTGCTGGGAGGTGACGCAGTGTTCTTCAAATGGGATGAAGTTGTGTGCACTTGAATCTGGTACACTTGTCCTTGGTCTGGTTCACTTGTGTTCCTGTTTCATCAGTGAGCCTTTTGTAGGGTAGTGCCACATGAGTAGGTAGAATTGCATCTGTCCTTTTATTCTGATCTCTGCAGAGAACATAGCAATGGACAGGATACTGGTAATAAAGATTCCACAGAGTGACTGTTTCCAATTTAGTGACCCACATGACATTTATTTATTCACTTTGCTCTTGCTTCCTTTTTCCGTGTACCTCCTTTGCCGTCTAGATAGGGTTCCAGATCAGGACCAGGGTGCAAGAACTCGGCCATGGCTGTATCTTTCTTGTGCAAAAAGCTGGAGCTCTGCAGATTTGCCCAACAGACAGCTACACCAAAAGGGAGTTGATAGAATGTGCTCGTGCTGTCACAGAAAAGGTAAGACAACATAGAAACTGGACAGAACATCAGAAAAGAACTGTGCTGCTGGAAGTCAGTATGCATATCCCCAGTTGGGGAATAATAAATATACCAAATCTAAGCATATTCAGTCAGTGCTGTCAGAGTTCTATTTTTCTGATGTTAAAGTTTATATTGGTGTTCTGTACGTGACTTCTGGGGTGCTTGAGGACAGTGTTTATTCGCACATTAGGGAAAAAGTGATAGCTCTTGGCTTTGACATTTATCCTGGCAGAAGATCACTGTATTTCCTCTGATTGTATTTCAAGGAAGTTATAACTGATTGCTTCATCTTGTGATGATCATTATGTCTGAAAAGTGGACTTCTAGCTGAAGCCCCCTTTAATTTGAGGCAATCTTTAGTTGCCACAGTGGCTGCTGCACAAAGAGAGCAATTAGGGAAAGGGGGAAGAGAGTTTTATTACAGTTTGCAAAATGATACCAGCCTTGTTAAGAAGCTTGCTGAACTTGATGTCTCCCAATGAGGCTTTCTTCTGATGACCACCTTGTTACTTTATGTTGTTTTAGGTCTCCTTAGTTTTATCTGCTCTTCAAGCAGGGAATAAAGGCACACAAGCCTGTATTACTGCAGCTAGTGCAGTATCTGGGATAATTGCAGATCTGGACACCACTATCATGTTTGCTACTGCTGGTACACTTAATGCTGAGAACAACGAATCATTTGCAGACCACAGGTCAGTGTAACTGGAAAAGATGGAAGAATGTGTGCATGGGGAACAGTGGAAGCGGCAGAAGTAACCAGCATGTGGAGATAAATTTTTGCTTTCCTACATTCCCATGGATGAAATTGAGTGGCCAGTGAAGTGAGAAGCTGAATAGGAGGATTGGGATATCAATGAAGAACAGCCAACTTCACCTTGGTTACTTCTGTGAGAAAGGAATTTGAAAAAGATGGGGAACATCTGCTGAGAGCACTCCCAACAGCAGATCACAACTGTCATGCTAGATGTGTTGTTACTCCAGTGTTAGCTGTCCATGACATTAAAGAGGAATCTTCTGTATGCTTTTTTCCAGCAGCTGTTCTTGACTGGTTGGTTGTTTTGCTAAAACATGCTTACAGTTAATGCTGTTGTGGACAGCAGTGATGGCAATGGCATGGCTATGCCACACATTTTCCCATTTGGCAGGGATAAGCCCATTTTTCCCTTCAAGTCACATCTGTAACAAATTAATCCCACAGCATTTTTCATCACATTAAGAGATTTGCAGTATGTGACTATTACTTCCTTTGCAGTAAAAGCCTGGGCTTCACAGCCAAGACACTGACTTCCTGCTTTACAACCTAATTGGCCTACGTGATGGTTGCATGACCAGTATTTATTCCCTGCCTTCCCAGTTACTCAAGAAAAGGGAAAGATGTAATGGTGTGTAAGTTGCCACCATTCTGCAGACTGCCAGTCAGGGATTTCCATACCAGTGTCATTAATTTCCAGGCTGGCATTTTACATTAATATGGTCTTGATTCTTAGTTAATTTGACTTACTTGTGAAGTATGTACTCAAAAATGGTTTCTTCTTTTACCCAGATGTTGCTTTGGATTTGTTGTCTTGTCATTGTCAAAACATGTATATGAGGGGATGCACTCTGACTGGGTCACGTTCTCTGTTCCTTTTGCTGTTCTTTCTATGGCCTTCCTCAGAAATCATTATTTTCATTTCCTTACAATATGCTGGTGAAGATGGAGGCTTGACAGCTGTTACTTTCCCTACAGCATACCCGGATTATCTTTTGGTGTTACAATGCAATGCTGTCTTCTGCTACTGCCCTACCTCCTTTCTTTTCAAGATAGGGTCATTCAAATAAGCTGCCTTTCATCTAGCCCGAAGTATCATACTACTGTTGCAATAGTTGTAGTTCTTATATTTCTTTCTAAATGACTGTTTATTTACTTGCAAGCTGGCCTGTGGTACAGTATCATGAGTGAACACTGCCATGATGACTTAAATCAGCTCTTTTATGTAGCTGCTAATCACCATAACATTGTAAAGCATGTTATTTTCCTCTTCTCCTTTTCTACTCCCTTCCCTACTTCCTCTTTTTTTTTTTTTTCTTATAGGGAAAATATCCTGAAGACTGCAAAAGCTTTAGTGGAAGATACAAAACTGCTGGTTTCTGGTGCTGCATCAAGTCAGGACAAACTGGCCCAAGCAGCTCAGTCATCAGCCAACACTATCACTCAACTTGCTGAGGTAGTAAAATTGGGAGCAGCTAGCTTGGGATCTGATGACCCTGAAACACAGGTGAGATATTTTAATGCTTTTCTGATATTTTTAAAGAGATCAGAGACAGTTTTCAAGTGATAACGCTTTGTGGGACTTCTGCTTTTAAGGTTCATTTCATCTGGGACTATCCTGGATTCACTTAGACATCACTCTTTTTTGTGTTCCACACTTTATTTTCCCCCCAAGCTTTCTCATTTCTCATGTGTCTTTCAATATTTTCCTTAAAATAAACTCTTCTTAATTCCAGCAAAATAAACATCTGCTTTTCTGCTAGCAGAGAGGGAAATGGAAAAGGATTTGGAGAAGAGAATTATTCATTATTCCAGTAACACCCTAAAATAATTAACAAGCCTGTTATAGTGTCTCTATTTTATCTAGGACTTCTGTCTTTAATCTTGGGTTTAAGATACAGTATCTCCAGATTTGAGTTTTCCTGACTGTAAGGCCAACCAAGTTACTCAGCATTTAATCCTGTATAGCCTCTCAGAGGCTCAGCTTCCTTTCCTTGATGGAAAACCATCTCCCTCTAACAGCTAGCCATAACAACTACATTTGATCTTTCAGTAGCTGATTTCAGAATTGATATCTAACTGTAGCATTAGACTGTAAGCTTATAAACTTTCTCTTGTCCTGCTTCACCCAAAAAAGTGAAGAACATGGAGAAAAGTAAATGTCCTCTTAAGGAAGCTAACAGGAAAGAAATCCTACCTGGAGTCAGCATTTCAGTGTCTTCATGGGAAGTAGTCACTTTTGGTTTCTGACTGGTTGTATGAAATATCAACAGAGCTTTTCCTTTTCTAGAACACAACGTGTTTTACTGAACTAGAGGGAGAGAGATACTATTTGACCAGTAGTAGATTTATTTTTTTTAGCTGTGTTCTCTAAATCACACCCTTGTCTTCTCTGCCCTTTCCTGCCTGAACCTCACAACTGTGTCTCATTCTTACAGGTTGTCCTGATCAATGCTATCAAGGATGTGGCAAAGGCCCTTTCTGATCTCATTAGTGCTACTAAAGGAGCAGCCAGCAAACCAGCAGATGATCCATCCATGTACCAGCTGAAGGGTGCTGCTAAAGTAAAGCCATATTCTTACATTTTATTTGAAACTGTCTGTGCAATTGCACTTGATAGACATGCAAAGCTTGAATTTCAGCAGTTCCTGATTGCCTGAAATCCCATCTGTTTCTTTGTTTCATTACCATCCTAGGATGATACAGCAAAATAAGATGCTATTGAGTTTCCATGTAGCTTTTAGTTTTGTAGGCCATCAGGTGACTTTTGTGATTTTATGGAAAGAACTGTCATCTTTCTTAAGAGAAACTGCTCTCTTTTGCCAGCCTGTATTTCAGGGCAGGTTCTCCTTTAGTAATGTTATTGACTAAAATTTATCCAGTATAAAATGGCACATAAAAACTACATTCTAAACAATGCCATGTTCAGGATAGGCATAGGGCCTCCTTATTTGGACCTTGTGGCTTGGGGAGGGAAGGGTAGAAAAAAACCCTCCAATAACTCTGAGGTAAGATATTGTTCATTTCTGATCCCTCTCTCCTAGACCTTTCCAGGAAGTATAGCGGTATCAAAGCTCAAAACTCACACAGATTACACTATACCTGTGATATGTTGCTTTTCACCTGAGATATTTTTTGACATTGGCCTCACGAAGATCTTGTGGCTTTGTGTTGGCAAAATATTTCCAGACATGGAGATTTAGGTGGTATTACTTCTGCTTTCACATTATGAGTGTCATGGTAGCTTCTTTCTTGGCTGAAAGCTATTCTCACTCTCGTGTTTATTGCTTATATGTAAGACTTGTGCCTTTCTTCAGAGCACATGATAACAGTGTATTGTTGAGGTACTACTTAGAAATGGCCCATCTAGTAAAGATAACTGGCTTCTTGGCTCTTCATGCCTTGAAGTGCTTTCTGTTTTAAGTCATAATGGTCAAGAAGCTATCCTTTCTGTCTTTCATTTTTTCACTGTAGCTATCATTTTTATCTCAACATTCTGGGGTGTAAGAAAGGTGCAGTTATTGCAATGAAGATGATGTCATTCTGCATCAGGACTATTGTATGTACTGGGAACAGTAACATTAATTCTGTTTCTGCATTTGGGTTTGAGGCTGGTGTTTGGCTGCTTGCTTACCTGAGGGTTTATCTGATTGCAGAGATGGTACTGGACACCCTTCAAAAAGAAATACCATACCTCAATTCACATCTTTCAAATTGCAGTGTAAGATGTGTGGGGAAAAAAAGACACTAAGATAATCAATCTGTCTAAGAGAAATGGAAATGTTGTGAATTGATGGTGTCACTCTGCAGTAAGCTGTGCTGCAGCTTACAGGGCAATTTCAGAAACTGGCCAGAAGGAGAGTTGGTGTTTAGTCCCGTAACAAGTACAGTTCATGAAGCTTCTTAGGCCCTACTAGAAGTAATAATCCTACCTAGCTCAATTTGTTTTGCTTCATACTCTGCTGTCTCTGAAAAATGGGAGGAAGGAATGATGTATCTTTGTCTTCACTTCTGTCTCCTTCAGGTGATGGTAACCAATGTCACATCACTTTTGAAGACTGTTAAAGCAGTAGAAGACGAAGCTACTAGAGGGACAAGAGCTCTTGAGGCCACGATAGAGTACATCAAACAGGAACTCACGGTACAGTTCAGAATAGCCATATGTGGCAGTTTTTGGAAGTAGGCTCTTGCACTCAAACCAGGCAGCCAAGGCATTCCTCCTCAAGCTCTGCTTTACTGCCTTGCAGAGCATTGGATGCAATTTGGTGCTGTCTACCTGTTGCAAATCATCTCTCAAAGTACCATTACAATGCCACTTCAGCCTATGTACTTTCACATGTTAACGGTTCCCACTTTGAGATTTGAGGTGCTACTCTTGTGCATATCTGGAAGCAACTGCTGCTTCTTTGTTCTTTAGCTGTTAAGCTTTCACTACAGGTATTCTTTTCTGAGTCCAATACTGTACCACTTTTTTTGATCCTGTCTTTGGTAATGTCTCCTAGGCATCATAGATATATTGCCACCAGTTTAATCTTGTTTCTGTTTTGCCTTTATTATGAAATGGTACTACCAGTGATACATAGTCTGCTATCTGATATGCTGTCTCAGCAGGAACTAACTTCCACATTTGGTGTTAGACCATGACAATTGTTTTCCTTCATCTTTAAAAGATATAAAAATAACACCGTAACGGTGCTAGCACAGTTTTGCCTTGTCAAGTGCTCTGCGTAAAGCATCTGTGTTTCACTGGGTGAGCAATGCTGTTTTAATGAAGAAATAACTCTTGTTTATTTGGATCATTTAGGGTTTTTAAAATACCTGTACATAGTGGTTGGGAATTCATACAGTGTCTGCAGTGGGAAAACAATTAAGTACCTGATCAGGAATGTTCTATATCTACTGCAAGGATATCTAGTGCACTTTGCTGTCATATATCCTCATGAAGGCCTGGCTAAGTTACATTCCTTCCCATAACTATGATCTAAACCCTGTCCTGATCAGTCACTGAAGCATTGTGCGTCACATCTGGTTGGTATCTGTTTCAGTTGTTGTTGTTCCTCCTTTTCTTTTTGCCAGCATTGCTAAGGAATGGGTCTGTGGAGACATCTTCTTTTTCATAGGGAGAAAAGTGGAGTACTAGGAGAGGGTCAAGAGGAGCGTGTATGTGCTCCAGAAAATGCCACAAGCTTTCTGGGATTCCAGGGACTAGATCAACATTGAGGGATGTCCTTCACCCATTTAACTAAACTTTATTTTTTGACCTTGCTTCCATTTCTGGAGGGGGAAAGTGAAAAACTGATGAAATGGGAGCATGAGATAGACCAGGCTTATGTGTGCCCAGATATATTTATTCTGTAACCGCTAGACTGCTTAGATTGCACAGTGTGTAGTCAAAAAACCTCTCCTGATGAACTGTGCACTCCAGATTGCCCCTGCACACTAACAAAATGGCAAGCAGATGCAGACTAAAGTTTAGGAAGAAGAAATGTAAGATAAAAGTAAGGTTACCCAGCTTTTATTGCCTTCATTGTGCCACAGTTCATGTATTCCTGTATTCTTGAGGGCAGTGTGTACTGTCAGATAATTTGAGCTATTTTCACACAACTCACCCTGCAAAATTATACCTTTAGGTTTCTACGGAAGGCTAAGTACAGTGTAAAAGACAACGCTCCACCTCCATTTTAAGAGACATTTGACTATTTCAGTGATGTTCTCAGCCTGTCCTACGCTGTGCTATTAACAAAGGCTTGGTAGGGCCCAGCCTCTGCAGAGGAAGGATCTCCTCCTGTGAGCAGCGATCAGGATGAAAAAAGAATATGATTATACGAATGGTAATTCTTTTGATCCCGTAACACTCTAAACAGCTTTTCAGTGTCAAACTGTCATCTGGATAGTGCAATGGCAAATGAGATGGATGGATTAATCTTTTTTTGTATGCTTCCCTCAGCTTATTGTTTCTCTCTTCTGTCTGTAGGTTAGCAGGCTTTTCAGGACCAGGTTCATGACAAGCAAGAATGATATTCAAGTACTCTGAATATGTTTCTAATTTCCTGCTGTTGGAAGGCTGCTTTCATTTGCTGACTCTTTCTCATGGATGTTCTGCTTACTTGAGTCTTATCAGGCTTTCCTTCTGCTTTCACTTTTAGGTGTTTCAGTCAAGCGAGGTTCCAGAAAAGACATCATCACCTGAAGAATCAATCCGGATGACAAAGGGAATCACTATGGCAACTGCCAAAGCTGTTGCAGCTGGGAACTCATGCAGACAGGAGGATGTAATTGCTACAGCGAATCTGAGCCGCAAAGCAGTAGCTGACATGCTAACAGCTTGTAAGGTAAAGATTCACTTGCTTGCCTAAGACTGATTCCTCCTTCCTGTGGTGTGCCTCTAAATCCCTCAAATGCTGTAATTTGTTTGGCTTCTTTGTATTAATGTTCTACTTTTCAGATGAGAAAGTCAATGGTAAGGGGTCATCTCTCAGAAAGAATTATCTGTGTTATGCACAGAAAAAAAAGCAGCAGCACTAATACTGACTTTTTGTGCAAATGAGAAGTTCTAGTTGACCTGAAATTTCCTACTTTTCAGTCTCCTGTTAAACTGGCAGACAAACAGCTCGTGCAAGTAGTAGCTTATACAGATAATCTTACGGTCACAAATACAGTTTCCACATTGCTAGAACAGTGAAAGGAAGGGTGAAAGGAATCACTCTGGTCTATTTTTCATTGTCCTTTTCCCCCTAACAGAATAAGTTGGCTTGCTCAGTTTCTTCTGTGCTTTTCTAAAGTGTGTTTTGCCTTTGCACCCTGTTTTTGACACTTGCTTGAGCCAAACAGCTTTGTAAAACTGAGCTGAAAATCTGGGGGAATGTAAGTGTCTTTGTTCTGATGATAAACGAAATCTAGGCATAAATTAAAAATGAAAGGGTTATAAAGATCTCATTCCTTTTGGTCCTCGGTAGTAAGACGAAAGTACCTTTTGCCTTTACATGTGTGGAAAATGACAGTAAAATGATGGTGCTCTCTGTGAGGTGTCTGATTTTCAGCCTTTGGTCAAATCTGAACTGCCTAAGTCAGTCACAGATGAATTCTTAGCTTAATACTACCTAAGTGGAAGGGTTAATTCTGGTTTTAAACTAATCCCCATAAAAACGTACAAGTCCTAATAGGACATTTTATTTAACTGGGTTTTCTGTCAAGGTCTTTAGTCTGGCAGTTCTTGATCACTTTGCATGTTTCAAATTTGTATTCTGCTCTCTCCGGTTCATAAACCTGGAACACAGCAAACCAGCTCTAATTTGCATGGCAAAATGAAACAACTGTGCCACTTACATAAGAACTACTATAGCCTATTATGTCGTATGTCCAAGCCAGTTAACTGACGCTTCTAAGGGAGGCTAAAAAGAGCTCATAGTTGTGGCACATTCTAACAAATCAGTTCAGGCATGAATTCAGATGCTGAGGTGCACTAAAAGTCCATTGTCCTTTGGAAGTGGCTAGTGCCACATTTCTTTCCAATGTCTCCAGACAGCAAATTCTCAGGAAGAGGATCCTCTTTTTCCAGAAATAATATAAACAAACGCACACAATGTGTAGCTCAATATGTAATTCTGAACATTTATGTATGAGCATTCATATTTTTCTGTATACATTTGTTCCCAGTTAATTTAATGATTTCAGAGTTCATGAATTGCAAGTTGGCCTATAGGGTGAAAGTTCTGGCAAATGGAACAATGTAGTTCTGGGATGCTGGAAAAGCATCTGTGGTGTCCCAGGGAATTACCTTCACAAAGAAAACAATCCTCAGAAAGAAAATGACTGGGAATCATTTTACTTATCTGTAATGATACACTGGCAAAGAGTAAGGTCTAGTCTTATCTTGCCTAGCTTTCATAGAATCAAAGGTGGTTACTTGGCAAGCAGCAATAAAAGTCTTCAGGTATCCTAATTTTATGTATAAATTTGAACTAAAATGTACAATGAAATAACCAGGTCATTTAACAAAGCTTTTTAAATATACAGTTTGTGGCAGACTTTATTTAGCAAATCCTGTTTCTACCATTAATTTCTGCAAATTGGTTACTGTATATGGCATTCCCTTCATAAGCCACATCTCTTGAATTTTAGAGGTAGGAACCAGCAGTCTTAGCCTCACTATGCCATGAAAGCTGTGCAAGGCAGTGAGTGCAACCTGATTTTTATGGGAGTTCCAGTATGACTCAGCTAGTCTGTACAGTAAGCACTGGCAAATAATCAGATTTTATATCCTTTGGGCAAGACAAAAGTACATGTGTATGATCTATGGAAGAATTGCATAGAGCATAGCTTAAACTTTCCTGCTCTCAGGAAGTTCCACTTTGGTGCCAGCTGCCTAAGGGAAGTCATAAGGGATCTGACTTATTAGCTTGTTCTGACTCATATGCTTGTTCTGCTATATGTGAATTTACAGCACCTATTGCTAATTCTATGCTAATAAGAATATGCCATTTCAAAAAACAGTGAGATTGATGACTGCAGGATATAATGAACCAAGACAACTCTCATTAAAGTTAGTGGAAACACTGTAATTACATTTAGTGAAGGTTAGAGTGGGGCCTAAGATAATAACAATTTCTTTATTACCTAGTTGTACAAATTAATGTCTATGCACTAAATAACCTGTGCATTATATCACTATTATAGAATCTGGTCTGAATTCAGTGTTGACCCAGCTTTAAAGCAGGAGGTTGGACTATGTGAGTTCTCCAGATTCCTCCAAATGGCACTGATTTTCTGTCTATCTCAGTACTTTTTACACCACGATACCTCCATGAGTTACTCATCAGTGCTGATGGGCTAGAAGTTGTGGTCCTAGGACCACGTATTGCTGGCTACCTTACTGTTCTGAAAGAATGTGAAGAGAAAATGAGGTCTGATAGTAAAGGGAGGCTTCCGCAAGAGGAAAAAAATGTGTACTGTGGTTCTTCAGACACGTTTCTGTTTGAGATGCTTCAGCAGGTTTTCTGTGCAAGTCTGGAGGAGTACGCGTCTTTGTTGTGAGTCCTAACTGGTGTAGTGAGATTGCTGTTGGATGTTTCTACATACAAAAATGTCTTTCTAAAATAGCTATTACCTCTTTAGTCTGTTGTGAAGCGTACAGTTTTAAGACTCACTGAACTTCAGAAATACTCCCAAAATATTCTGATGTCAACGTTTGCTCTAATTGCATGTGTATCAATAACATTTAAGAGCACAAGGAAGAGGATTAGGATGTTTACAGTGCACCGATGGACCCTTCTGCCCTGCTTGAAAATGAAAAACAGGCTGTTCTGGGTGGTTTGGGCTTCTGGAGCTCGTTTGCAGTGTTTGAAGCTGAGGAAAATCTTCCCCTGTTTCCTCCCATCGCCTTTCCTGCAGATGGTTGGTTGAGAACCTGCAGAAATGTTTTCGTGCTCTGCTCTTCTTAAGCTTCCCGGCAGGGGGAGCTCAAGGCCCGGCTCCTAGCCCCTCTGGCAGCGGCGCTTGCTCGGGGTGTTGACGGCTGCTGCAAGGGCTCGAAATGAGCGAGCAGTGAGACAGTGCCAGCGGACGGCAGGAGGCTGCAGGGGAGGAAGCAGCTGCTCTGAATGAGGAAATGCTGATTTTCGAGGGTTTTAGGAAGTTTGACTTATCAAATACTGCACTTGTGTTTAACAAGTAGTTCCCTGGAAGCTTACTTTAGAAAAACAAAGCTGGAAAAGGCAGCAGGCTTCACTTTTTGTTAGAAAGTACATGCTTTAATTAGTCAGGCTTCTGTTAAATGTCAGGCATTGTATGGAAATAATGGAAATCCTTAAGAAGTAAAAGCACTGACTCTGCTGCTGCGCCTCTGTATTATCATAGAATCACAGAATCATAGAATAGTTAGGTATTCCAACAGATGGTTCCAGCAGTGCCCATTGCTGTGTTGAATCTCTACATCAAGCTGAAGCTATTAGCAAGCTCTTACTTACAACGTGCTACCAAATAGCACAAAGCAGCCAACTCTTTTTTTGGGTGGGTGAGTTGGTTTGGGTTTTTTGTGTATCTTGTGCAAAGTAATTATTTCCTGCACTTCTATAGCAAAGCTTTCTGTAAGGAGCAGACTATTGTATTAATCTTTTATAGTGGAGAAGGAAAAGTGAGACCCATGTTTAGCTGATACAGTGGGCTAAGGGTTGACCTTTTATTGGCCCAAAGTCTTCTGGGTCCAGGCCAGTGCTTTGATCTCTAAACCAGATAGCCATTTCTGTTTTATTCCTTGATGGGAGGCTGTACAGGCTTAGAAATGGGTTTAGCGTATTCCTAACCTTTAAGATGTGAATGACCATGTGTGGGTGGCAAAATTGCACTCACTATGTTTGTATTTGTTGGTAATGGTAAAAAAGGAGAGCCACAACAAGATAACCTTTGCACTGCAAAACAGTACAAATGCAACCCAAGAGCCCATTCCAGCCCCAAGGTATTTTCCAAGTGATGTATGTTTCTTTAGAAGAAGCCATAAATCCTTCTGTGTTTTCAGATGGTTCTTCAAGGGTTTCTCTATTCGGCAAAAAGAAGTAGTACTACTGCTAACCATACCTAATGAAGGACTAAGAAAGACTGCAGATATACCCACAGACAAGAGTATGTGCAGATGAAAGGAACGTGTCCCCAGTGCTATTCTTAGAACTGGAGCTCTGCTGCTCTTTGAGCACAGTTAGCTTATGCTTTTACAGCAGAAATGGTTGGCCCTCAAGCTCGAATGTCATTTGCATGTTATGAAAAATCTCTTCCCTTCTTTTTTCCCCTGTGTTCTCTGTGTTGACTTTTGCTTTGGGGAGCAATTTTGGAATACTAATATTCTGGCCTCCTCAGCAAGCATCATATCACCCAGATGTGAGTGGAGAAGTTCGAGAACGCGCCCTGCGCTTTGGAACAGAATGTACGCTGGGATACTTGGAACTCCTGGAACATGTTCTTCTGGTAAGAAGTCTTCTGCATGCATATACTGGGTCCCTCTCAAGAAGAATACTCTCTCTGATCTCTTACTACAGTAGCTGCTAGTGACAAGTTTTTATCAGTTTGTCACAAGATTATGGACAGTTTTGTTACTCAGGAAAAGCAAGCTAAAGTAAACTCAACACTTCAGCTCAAGCTGCAAGGTAGAAGGAAGACTAGAAGTACTTAAGTGGGGCTGAATTGGGATCTGATGGGTCCTTACCTAAAAGTGGCCCCAGCAAAGAAATTAAAATAAGACAATTCAGTGTTCTTTTAAGCCCACTGTATTAGGCATGTTAGGCACACACCTGTCTCCCGGAGCAAAGAGGTTGGGTATTCTTTAGGAAAGCTCTTTAACCTGCCTTTTGCAGTCACACCTACTCAATATCACCTGAAAACCCCAAGCCAGCACTGCCTCACAAAGAGCTCTCCAATTCATGCTGGACATGACGTCCCCAAAGCTCTACGTAAAATTTCTCTACTCATATCCAAGGTCAGGCATTTATCTGCAAAATGGGAAACATGCTTACAGAAAGATAAATTGTGATTTTGATGTGCATTTAGTTTCAGAGCTGCTTTGCAGAGCAGTTTTTGAAAACATGAAGAAAATGCACACCTGAATGTGACTTTCAAGACTCTTGTTTTGCTATTAAATCTCTTTATCTGTCACTTTCCTCTCAGAAGTAGTTTTTTGAGTGTATGTGAATTTCCAGAACTTCATCTATTTTCTCCCTATAATGTGGTAATTAAAGAAGCAAATGTTGTTCCTGTTTAGGAAAGAATTCAACTTCGCTGTCTGAATGTCTGACTGTTTTCCATTTGTGGAAGTGCAGTTTAATATTTCATGCAAATTCAGCTCAGAGGTGTCTGCCTTTCCCTTCTGTTCAAGGGTCTTGTCCATGGTTGGCATTTCCATTGTGTTCACCATTGGTGATTTTTTCCAGAACAGGCAACTAGAGCTAGCTTGCAGAACTCTAATTCTGTTTCTTAGTAATAGTGATCATCCAGTTTGCTCATATGGGGAAATCAGCTCCTCTCCAGCAGTATAGAAGGACTAAGTGTGATGTGTAAGTATAATGACTATAGTATCTGAGATTGCAGTGCTAAAGCATCCTCACACAGTCACACATGTGCCTGTGTTTTGGAAAATTCTGTTCCTGTTTTAGCACTGAGAACTTCCAGACAGTATTGCCAGTTCCTGTAGAAATGGGAGGCAGTGCTGCTTTCCCAGCATGTGTCAGACATTGCAGGGTGAGCCTTTGCTCCTGGTAATTCATTGACAACTGTATTTCTTTCACTGCACTCGTGTTTTCTCTCAGCCCATTGCTGCAGAAAATAAATCTTTCAGTAGTGTGGCTTGGGGATGTTTGAACTTTCTCTGGAATCCTTGCTAATGTGCATGAGTACCTCTTATCTTTTTCTCCAGATCCTTCAGAAACCAACTCCAGAACTAAAGCATCAGTTGGCCTCTTTCTCCAAGAGGGTTGCTGGTGCTGTTACAGAGCTCATCCAATCAGCAGAGGCAATGAAAGGTGAGTTGGGCAGCCTGAATGCAGTGTGGTTTATACTCCAGATGATGATCTGACATTTTTGTAGTTTAAAACAAAGTGAAAACTAACAAAACCCCTTTTGATTATGTTCCCAGTGTCTTGGTACCACATACTTTCATTATTCAAACTTCACAGCTGGTGTTCAGCTCACAGTCTTGATAAAAATGTATATTTGATCCTCTCCCACTTAACATGATTGGCATAAGTCATCTGTGTGGCCTTTGAAGATAGAATCTTCAAACAGAACTTGATTACTGAATCCTCTAGCAATGGTGTCTATAGTGCTCACAGTCCTGACTTGGTCCAGCCCTGACAAAACATGTTATTGAAACAATGAGACTTCAGAAATTTGTGGTCTGGGTCATTGAATCAACCAGGTTGGAAAAGACCTAAGATCATCAAGTCCAATTGTAGCCCCAGCACTGCCAAGGGCACCACTAAACCATGGCACTAAGGGCCTGTCTACGTAGTTTGTGAACTCTTCTAAGAATGGTGATTTTCCTAAAATCCAGCCTAAACCTTCCCTGTCACAGCTTGAGACTGTTTCCTCTTGTCCTGTCACCAAGAGACCAGCACCTCCTGGCTACATCCTCCTGTCAAGTAGTTGTAAAGTGCCTTTTTTTGAAGAGGAACTGTTACAGGTTTGGCTTTGACTGTGTTTATACATGCTGCCTTCATCAAAAATATCTCTTTCCCTGCTTATCTGCCAATATTAAGGCTTAATATAGATTTCCTTCATCTTGTGCACGACTTGAGCTAAGTTGTCTTTGGTAACATTCTGATATTTGATATAAAACACATATGGAATCATAGAATCACAAAATAGTTAGGGTTGGAAAGGAACATAAGATTATCCAGTTCCAACCCCCCTGCCAAGAGCAGGGACATCTCCCACTAAACCATGTCACCCAAGGCTATGTCCAACCTGGCCTTCAACACCACCAGGGATGGAGCATTCACAACTT
>JASSUY010033029.1:0-22868 GCA_032466535.1 Forpus xanthops
TAGGATATGGTGTGTCCTAGACATGGTCACAGGCAAGTCTCTAAGTACAGTAAACATCTACATTATCACCCTATTGATTTACTCTGTGTAATATGATGGCTTGATTGCCGTAAACAGGAATCATGCCTCTAAAATAACAAACAAAATTGATTGTACTGAAGCACACACATTGTAATTTCCACTGCCTTTTAGACTTGCTGTGGTATACACTCACAGATCATGGGGTTGTGATTAGCTGTTCTTCATGGCCTAACAAGAGAATAAAGACATGAAAATGCGAACACACTGTATTGCATCCTGAAAAATTGCCTTCAAGTGTTGGGCTGCTCAAAGTCCAAAGGCGCTTTAAAAGGACTAATCATGTGACAGTGCCTTGGCTTTAACTAAACAATCACTGTGACTTTCTTCAAACCCTTCTGAAAATAAAGACATGCCACAGAAAATTTGCTACTACTAACAGGTCTCTGAAAAGCTTATTTCTCTGAAAAATGCTATTGTGGGATGTCAGATCTCACAAGGTCCAGATGACCCAATAAAAAGGCTTTACGCCCATGTTCACCAGCAGAAAATCCTATGTAGTCCAAGAGATAAAAAACAAGTTGGATAAAAAACCATAACACAGCTTCAAAGCTTTCTGAGATGTTTATCCTCTCATTCGTGCATCTGCTAAAGAGTCTCTGTTTTCACTTAATATATTTTAAAAAATACAGCAAAAAATAGAAAAGCAACTTGTGAACCAATTACTAACAAGTAAAAGTATAACAGATGCAAACAAAGAGCTGCAGTATTTTTCACCATATGTTTCGAATCAATCTTATTCCTTCATCAGTTGGAAACAAAGCATAATGTTGTGGTTCTAACAGTAACTAACCTTGATCTATCAAACCATAGAAAAACAAGCAGTACTTTGACAAGCCATTTGTTCTGTTTATCATAAACAGTCAACAGCATTAACTAAGACTAACCATTTCTGTAGAATTGTATTATCTAATTATTCTCATTTCAGCTTCTCTTCTAATTGCCCTCTGGTGTTCAGATTCCTTTATTGCTCATTTACTAGTTTCTGCTCTATTCAGTTGGCATTTTGCTTAAAAACCTCCAGTCTGCAGTTTCAGGTACAGAGGTCTGGAGGCGAACTGGGCAGTAATGGGGAGGAGGATGTGCAGTAACAGCTGAACAGGACTGCAGCTGCTTCCCCCTCACACGCTGCAGACAGCGCAGAGCACCAGGGAGCGTCAGCACCGTGGCTACAGCCCTTGTCATCCTCCTGAGAAATCTAGCCACACATACAGGCACCTGCACAATGTGGCATTTTTACTGTCTTTAAAACAAGCCATTCATCTTGAGGTTAATAGCAAAAAAGCTCCATATACTCCAGTCACAACAAGACTACCTGAGAACCCTGGCATGCATTTCAAAACTAGAGGCTCTTTCCTGACTTCTCTATTCTTTCTTCGTTTAGGCATTTATTTGGCTTTTGAACCATGCAGCCCAAATGGTACTCTGCGTGTCTGAGCCTGTCAGCGTGCAAGCAGCAGTAAAAGTGAGGCACTGGAGAGAACCTCATAGTTTCAAGCTTCAGGTGGGAGGTGCAACTGGATGATCTTTAGAGAACCCTTCCAGCTGCTGTTTCTGTCATTCTCCCTCTCAGCTTCCTTGTAAATGCATACAGACATATAAGAACTGCAGGTGCATTTCTGTCACCTGTCTGCATTGTGTGCCGCAGTGGCAAATATTATGCAAAGGTGCTTTCAACGTGTATGTTAGGGTCTCCTTTACCACCTGTAAGCCGTCACCTGCAGTGCCAGGATATTACATGCTGTGCTCACAAATATCTCGCAAGTTGGTTGAAGTGTAGCTCCATGTGCACAGAGGTTTGGGCAGTGCTAGCAAGGGGATCTTCCATCTTCCATCTTCCACTTTCCTCCCAGCTCTCTGCATGGAGCTCTGCTCAGGCTGATGCTTGGGGAAGAAAATATAACCTCTCTTGCTTTGAGGATGTGTGAACTGTAGAAACTGAGCGTTGTAGGTCTGACAGATTCACAGCTCTCTGAACCACCTTAGCTTGTATGTGCCAAACTTTCATGATCATTGGCTTATGTTCATGAACTCTGTGAACTTTGCACCCAAAACTAAGGTGAGAAAGCAGTGACTTTTAATGTAAATGCCATGTTCAGATCTAACCATGACTTTGGGCGAGATCCAAAAGACTTTACACACTTTATTTGGGATCTAGAAGCTTAAAACATGACACTGAAAATACCTACCTACCCCTGGAGATGTAGGTTAACCTGGAGCCTGAGCTGAAAAGGCAGTTGACTTATTTCAATTCAAATTTTTCTCCAAAATTGCTCAGTCTATGTGTCTACATTGACCCATCTTAACATGGACAATCAAGTTTAGTTCCCTCTTCTTTATGAGATGATTTAGGGCTATGAGTCATCCCTTAGAGGAAAGTGTCATGACATCAGACTATAAACTGGTCTGGACAGGTACATGGTCCACCACTATGCCACTGCGCTGACAAGACCTCAAGGTCTATGGGGCCAAACACGATTCAGTAATTAAGTGGTTAAGTGGTTCAGCTCAGTAGGAAAAGCTTGGAGATCGGTTTCTTTCTCCCCAGACAGTGTCTGTGTAGATGAAATAGATAAAATACATGAATAATCATGGAAACAGGCACCCGACCTATGCTCCCTAGCTCTAAGCCTAACCACTATAGAGTTAGTCGTTCATATTTTCTTCACAGTACCTCCATTTTCCCAGTGAGGTGGGATGAGTCTATTTCTACCCCTCACATCAGGATTAGGTAAACTCCTACTGATCTTCATCTTCTGTAGTGGGAAAAGAGGAATGGAAATATTTTAAGATGAGGAAAAAACTGAGACTGTTTCCCCTGAGCACTCTCACCACTTTTGAAGGGCACAGAACAAGCTCTGGCTATACTTGAGAAGGAGCAAATAAGCCCTGCCTTGTTCTTTAGAGACATATACCTTCCAGAGAGGGTCCTGCTGTACATGTCAAGTATATAAAAGCAATTTCTTGCAGCCCTGAGTAAAGGGCAAGATCTAAGATACACGATATCCTTGGGGTTTCATTTTTGGCTGACTCCTAGCAGCTGTATATTGACTGACACAAGGTAGCTCCTGGGTAAGCTTTCCTTTATGTTTTTGCTGTCACTCTAAGATGTCTAAATTTGCATGGACAATTTATAGACAACTAATTGGGGGTTCTGTTTTTCATGCTGGGGTACCAGATGTCACTGAGGTGCTAGATAACTGAAAGGTTTTGAAAACCCATTATCTAAAATGGATTAAGCCTACAGTATATAAGTACTGAAATTTCTCTCCTTTCCTGGACTCCAACTTTTCCTGTCCCTGTCATGCTATGATCCAGTGAGAGAGAGAATGCAGGCATGAACAGCTTTCAGGACAAGTCCCTTGGTCTCTGTTCCAGTATTTTTTCCTTTATTTTCGTATTCACCTCTCTCTTCCCACCCAGCAAAAGCAGCAGAGATCATGCCGTCAGAGGCAACTCCACATTCCTCACTCCTCATTTGTGTTTACCCTTCCTGTCAATTAAATACAATGATGCTTCCACAATGCCATGCAGGGAAGATATGTTCCTGCCTCACTGGGAACTTATATTGGCTGCTGCAGAGCTAGTTTTTGATACCTTAAAGGCTCACACAAAACTTGTAAGTGTACAGACAGCAGCAACACTCCTGGATAGGTGCTGAGTCACTAGTCACCAGAAAAGCCCTTCACTCCCACCTGGCTGAGTAGTGAAGGGGTAGAGAAGACAGATGTAACAGATGGATGACCTTTATGATAATGAAAGGGATTAAAACGTACATGCAGAGAGATTAAATTACAACCTCCTTTTCTGTTTCATGTTAAGCCAGTATTAGCCAAAGGTCCAACAGGAGTGTCAAAACTATCTTATTACTGATTATAAAATGGGCTCATTCAAAGCACTTTCTGGCTCTGCTCATTGGTATCATGCCTGAAATGAGGCCCAACATCCTACTTCAAGGATAAAAAAAAAACAGTAGCAAAAGCAAAGACCCTAGTGCTTGTGTTTCTTTTCCCATGTAGACATAAATGGGGTGGTATAATTCCCAATGCAATACTTGCATTGGTGACTGGATGTAACTGCTTGCTCAGGCTGAAAGCTGAGCACGTGGTGTTCACTTTCCCTCCTGCTTTATACAAGGGCAGTGTGTCCCTCCACAAGGAGAGAGTATAGGAGCTTAAGCCCATGCCTTGGCGTGCATGCTCTTGGCTGGCTGAGTCATTATTTCAGACTGTTTTCTGATTTATCAGAAAAAGCTCAGACCAGCGTAACAGCTCATAGGACCATGCTACTGATTTCATCCTGTCTTCGATCATTAACTGCAGTCCTTAACACTGCCTTTAGGAGATCTCCATCGTCAAAAGGAACATGTATTTCATCACAGCAATCTACCCATGTACCAAAGCAATGTGATGTGGATGGTTTAAAGCAGAAACAGCAGTAGCTAACACATGCTTTCACTGCTGAGACAGTGGTAGGAACTGATCTTTACAGTGTTGATCCTGACAATCTTACAACTACGAGCAAGAGCAAAGCACAAGCAGTATGAGTCTATGAGGCTACTATAGGCAAGAAGACATGGACTTCTTTAAAACATTAAATAATTTTGCTCATCAGGACTTCTTCAAGGTAAAAATCTATGGTTTCTCTATCCCTTACCGAGAATCATGTTACTTAAAGATACCTGTGTCTCAGCTCACCGAATAGTAGATACATGTTGGAATTACAAAGTCTCATAGACAGACTAACTAAAAAACTGGGGGATAAGGTTGGAAAGCCCAAACAAATCCTATGATTATTTACAGTATTTCAGCAGTGTGAAAATGACATATGAACTACATATGAAACTCCTTGGCTTATATCATTGTAAAGGTGAAAACCAGACATAAAGTGCTTCATTACTAGGAAAATTGATTAATTCTTAACCATTATGACTACCACAATACAAAATCTTATTGAAGATAAAGCAGCTTATAGTTTTCATGCATTTTGGTAGGTTGTGCAGACAGTAGGAAAATGTAAGCCACCTCATGATAGAACCAGAAGCTGTGTTGTCTTCAACAGGATTTTAAGTTTATTCTGGTTCTTGGCACATGATCAAGCCATTGCAAGTGCAGTGAGGGTACAGGGTTGTTCATGATTATCCTAGTGCCTGCTCTTCAGGAAACTCCTTAATGGCGCAGAAGTTCGTACTTACTGGAGAGTATGGTGTGCAAGGAACAAGTACAGAGCAGCCAAGCTAACACATAGCTCTGTTATAACGAGTTCATGTGACAAAGTCCTGGCATAGGCCAGCTCAGGGAACTCACCTTCTTCCTTATGAAGACAAACCAACTGTGTAAATGTGTAATGGGTCATCCATCTTCCAGGGTGATCTCCCTGTTTACACCACAAATCACTCTTTTGACTGAAGTGCATGCATATTAAGAAATCAGGCACCATCTGTTACAAACAACAGCTCAAATTAAATTAGTGCCTGCTAGATTGCTTATCTTACTTTTAACTGTTGAAATTGTAATCTTTAATAACCTTTCCTTAGACAGTAAAATCTTTTCATTTTTAGAAGACAAAGGAGAGCTCTTTTACCGCTGCTGAGGCTGAGGAGAAGGTAGCAGCTCCAACTGTTCTGTAGTTGAAATCTTCAGTGAAAACTCCCAAGCCTTCTCTGAGTTACAGTAATTTGGATATTCCCAATGGTAGTACCAAGTATTTGCAGGTAGAACTCCAACACCACAACTACTGCTAATAAAGCTAAGCATGTCTAAACCTTTTCAGAAAATACTGATCTTCCAAGGATATCTAGTAGTTTGAATTGTGTTGTTACTGAAAAAAAACCATGCTTTTAATTAATGACTAAAATCTGAACCAAATCAGATGGTGTTCTCAGTATAATATACGAATTGGATATAAAAGCAAGAATCATAGAATCATAGAATAGTTAGGGTTGGAAAGGACCTTAAGATCATCTAGTTCCAACCCCCCTGCTATGGGCAGGGACACCTCCCACTAAACCATGTCACCCAAGGCTGTGTCCAACCCCGCCTTCAACACCTCCAGTGATGGAGGATTCACAACTTCCCTGGGCAACCCATTCCAGTGCCTCACCACCCTTACAAGAAAGAGTTTCTTCCTCAGATCCAATCTAAACTTCCCACAGAACAAGTTATTTTTGCATTATGTTCCTCTGGGAGTTCACAGTTCTGGCACTCTTGAACACAGGCGGAAAGAGACATACAATATAGTCACTGTCCATGCTTCTGATGAATGCTCTGATACTGAGAAAAATCCATTATAATTGCATTTATTTTAGACTAAAGGCTAATCACCCAGGAAAGTGGCTTCTAGAAGAAAAGGCTTTGCAGGAAGAGGAAGAAGTATGACATTCATTATTAGTAATGAAAGATAATTTCCCTAACTAGGCATGTTGTCACCAATTTGCAAAAGCTTAGTTTGCATTGTGACATTATAATGGGATGCAGGTGGTTTTGTGCTGTATTTCATGGCCAGTAAGAAACTGAGTGAAACAAGAGAGAATGGAGGATATGTTTTCTTCTGGCTTGAAAACTCTGCATGGCACTTGGGCAATTTTCTCTTTAAGAAAATTGGCACTTCAGAACATGCTGGCTATATCAATAACATGATTACCTAAGATGGATTGCATCATGCCATTACAAAAGGAAACAGAATGTGCTTATTACATATACACCAGATTTTATGTTTATTTCCAGAGCAAAAAGAATGAGAAGAAAATATACTTGACCCTGACCATGTCATAGCAAGAAAAGAGAACTGAGCCCTGACAAGCTTGTCACAATATGGCATGGAGGATTTGAGAAGGGAAGTCTGGTGTCCCCTTAGCCTGCTATACATACGCTGAGAATTGGTACAGTATTGACTTTTTAGGGTTATCTGATGTCTAGTCATATGCATCCAGACACACATACAGAGACTAACAGCATGGCAAAACAGAACATCTAAAGGCTCTAAATGGCGTGTCTCCCTTTTTTGATTATGTACTTCTACAGAGGGAATACCAGCCTAGCAGAAGCTAACAACTAAGTGGGCTTCACTGGGGGCACTAACTTCATCTATGCTCTAAACAGGAATGCTCCAAGCCTAAAGCAGAGATCTGTAGCAGTCTGATGCTGCAGGAGTAATGAAAGCTCATGCAACTCCTTCATCTACTAGCAGCATGCCTTGGACTACCAACAGTTTTCCTACAAGCTATTTATTTGTGGGCAGACAAGATGGATGTCAGAATTTATTTATTAATCTGTTTAACAAATATGACAAAGTAAAGCAGCAAAACCCTTTAACAAGTCCTCTATAAAAGGAGAAGATTTTTTTTTTTTTAATTAAAGTTATTGCTATTAGAAAGAGATAATTACAAGGTTTAGGACAAACATCAACTCCATTAACCCTAAAGAAGGAACAGTCTTCACTTACTTCTAGGCTGATCTTTATGGGTTTAAACATTTTGGAAGACAGTATTGTAAGTCACATCCTCACTATCTCATACGTTCATCTGATTTACATTGGCAGATCTAGGTGTGATGTCTATCTGTCTTTCAGCAGTTCCCTGCCAGTTTGATATTTCAGCATTCAATTTACAAACTTAGATAACTGAACAAAAACTTAATTTGGAAAAAAATAGTGAAAAAGATTTAGCAAGGTGGAGGAGAAGAAATTATCCAAACACTGCAATGCAGTGTTATTTTTCACATAAACATGGAGCACTCTCACTGAGGAACAGAGTCCAAAAGATGAAATTCATGGCATGGTTGGCAGAATACTTTAAATAAGGGTATCTTCCACCAAACAAACATAGCATCTAACCCTTACAAGTGCTCTCAATCATATACATGCACTGTTAGTGATAGGCAGCCACAACGTGACTGCTAAGCACATACTATATGAGAATATGATTCAATTAATTTTCGTTGTTAGCGATTGAGAGGGTTAATGTTAAAGACTGCCATGTCAGAACACAGGAGGTAAAAAACACAGAAGATAAAACACATTAGTCCCTTTCAAAAACCAAGTCAACTCTTCAACTGATAGCTCTTTTTTCTATCAAAGGTAACAAGTTATGCTAGTTAAGGAATTATTCCAAAATAAGCAGTTTTCCTCAGGCCTACTTAGATTTAAATAGAACTGCAGATTCCAACCCCTCAACTGTCAACAGCAGAAGAATATATAAACACATGACAAATATCACAGAGAAAACATATATTAGGAAAACCTAAATCAAGCAACATATCCTTACCTTGCTGCTGCTGCTAAGAGATTCTTGGCATTAGGAGCTCCAGGATCAACAGACAGAGACTTGGCAGCTAGCAACAGCTTGCTGGAAGCCATAGAGATGCTCTTGAGGTTACCTATTACTTGAATCTGGTCCTCTTTAGTCTGGAAAGTGACAGAAGCATAACATTAGGTGCAGAGTTTGCAATACAGTGTGCCAAAAGCACATTTGGAAAATCAGTTTGTTTATCTACCTGAAACCATGGACATGCAGAGGACCACAGTCAAGAGGACATGGACCAAAGCCTCTGCACCCAGACAGGTGCCTGTATCTTCACTTACGTTACAGAAAAAGCGGTCCATATAACAAACAGTTTGGTTTCTAACAATGGCAGTATTCACAAATGAGCAATGGAGAAACTTTACTACTTGTTGAACAATGCTTTTGTTGTCAATACTCTCATGTGTCTCTGCCTGGCACAAGTGATCCACATTACTCACTCAGTGTAGATTCCCTGCATTCTAGCATCCTCTGTAACCAGCCCTCAGGCTCTCTAGCATGTAACTGGGATTACTCACACAAAAAGATCTCTCCAGATAGTCCTCTATCCCAAGAAATGACATTTCTACAAGGTAATTTGGTAAACATACTGACTTGGATGTTCCATTATTTATTTAAGGCACTGCCTGAAAAGGAGAACCTGCATATACATACAATTACTGGGAAGGGCTGCATTATCACAACAAATAGCTGTGACTAGATTCTTCTATCAGTGCTCAGAAGTGAATCTATTCTTTCTAACAGTCTGTTCAGAGTTTTATGTAAAGAGGTTGCATATTACTCGGCACAATGTGAGCAGGCTTTACTCAATATTTACAGTCTCTGCTTCCTCCCTACCCCAACATTTTGCTGGCATTCAAAATACCTGTATGGCTTCTTTTCAGACAAAATAGCTAGACAAAGACAGAAAGCATTCTTTTTTGAAAGATCAGCCGTTCACAATTAAGATGGTTACCATCCCCTAGGTCAGCAGGGTAAGCAAACCCACAGGGGCCACAAGGACAGCAGCAGCTCAAATTCTCTTTTCAAATAGCTATTCGCACTATCATTTCTACTTCTGGCTTCATTGATTTGCCTCAAACAAAACATACCAGAAGCCAGTGAGGCCCACAGCTAAAAAGATTTAGGTACATGACTCCTATTCAGTTTCAGAGAATCAGCAGACATTTGCTGCCTGCCTAACTTCATGGATGTGGAAATAGAATAATTAAATTCTGATGCAGAATAGCAGTTACTGTCCAATCTATCTACTCGACTCTATCTACAAAGCATCTGCTCTATAGAGACACTTCTTTAAAGACTTCAAAGGACTCTCTGGATAGTTCTCTTTTGGTAAGAATTTCTTAGATTTACAAGTTTCTCCTGCTAATTAGAGCAAAACAGTCTGCAGACTCATTTCTGCAAGTTCTCCCTTGGTGCCTGACCTTTTTTAATATGCTGACATTTGTTAAGCTAAACCATCTCCACATGACCAATTAGTGTAATTTAGTACACCTAAAGCCAATAAGATAAAATTAAGGAGGTATCTCCAACTTCAAATGAGTACTTAGACTACTAGGAATAAGCTAGGAATAATACATGGTAACACCCGTTATTGTTACTGAGTTAATCAGAATAGAACTCTGCCAGATTTAAATCACTAAGAAGTTGAAGTGCTTGCTTGTCAGATCCACTGCAGCATGCACCACAGAGCAATATAAATGCACCTTTCCTCCTTCTACTTAAAGAACTTGAAAATTAGCAAAGAAAGGCCCTCAATTTTGAATAGTGTTCACGTCAATTATGCTCCATAGTAGTTCTACTAAAATAGAAGCAACACTTTCTATAAGATTTCAGAGGTTCAGCACACCTTTGCACCTTGAGATACACAGCCCAAATTGGTTAAAGAGCCCAAATTACACAGAAGACTATAAGGTCATATTTCAGATTGGGCACAGGAGCAAACAGAAGTAATCCCATGCAAAACTTTAGTCTGGATAACCAGTTAGAGATGACTGCTCCATAACATAGGCTCACAGCAGCAAATTGTACTGTGCTACTACATAACCAAGATACTTCACTGCGAGATACAATGCCCTAGACAACCCTTGGTCCCAATTAGCCAGATAAAAAACTTACTTGAGCTTGGCCAGCCATTTCAATACCAGCATCAAGGAATTCATCAAAATCATCACTGAATTTTCCAGAGGCTGCAGCCAGTTCCCCACTTTGGCCCCTTGTAGCATGGACAACTTCTCCTGCTGACTGATTCAGGTCTGCTGCTGCCTGGTTCAGTTCACTCTGAGCTTCTTGAAATGACTTAGAACTTGGAGGTAGCTGTAAGAGACCAACTGCCGTATGTTACTGTCTGTCACGTCACACCAGCCCTTCACAACTGACAAGTTCAGCACAATTCAACATCAAATGCAATGCAGTAGTGAGCTTCACATACAAGCTAGAATGGAGTACTGCAACTGGGCTGCTAATGATTCAGTTCTGAGTGCAGAATAGTCCAACTACAGGACACCTTACCATCCAGAAATCTATACAACCATAGTCATAATGTTTCTTTCAAGGGACTGACAAGTAATCAATGTGCCTTTCAAGGGGCAGAGATTTTATAGCCCAACTATGAAATTCAAAGTGATGAGCTCTGTGGCAAAAGTTGGAGCATTCTGGTCTCCAAGTCATCATTTACTTCCACAAACAAGCTTTCCAGAACACACAAGTATTGACAGTTCTTCAGAATGACTGTAAACTCCTGACTTTGGTTTTACCAGAATCTGCACAAACAAATCAAAATATAATCCCTCCTTCATTCACAGGGTAGCAGGATCACCGAGAGGTGCAGAAAAAAAAAGTTGTCCAAATCATATAACCTCCTAGCAAATTTCCAGTGCACAAAGGGCTTTTCTTGACCTGGATGCAGTTAAACAGGAATACAATTCTTCTCCTTGTACAAAATGACTTTACATGCACCAAACATCTTCTCACTGACCAAACTCATCACTTTTTGGTGGGAGATGTATTATAATTTTCTAATTGTCATATTATTCAAAATATCAAGTCACAGTTGGCATTTTTAACAAAACAAATGATGATCCACGCCATCAACTACTACTGCCTTCACAAGCCACAGACATATTTCACCCTTCCCATACACTTGAAGAACATCATTTCAGCCAAAGTAGCAGCTACTCAAAGTTGCATTAACTTGAACAAAACTTCAATTATATATTCAATTATTTTGGGCACATTTACTAAATACAAATTTAACACAGGTCTGCTTTTCAGTTCTCTGAAATTTATTTCTACGTTAAAAGACTTCTCACCGAATCAACAAGGAGCTTCTTGCTAGATTCCCCAATACTCTTCAAGGCCACATCCACATCCTTTTGGCCAGGTAGACAATTCACGCAGTTATTCAAGGAGTGGGACACTGCTTTTGCCACCTACAATACAATATATTTACTAACATATCCACAACTGAGAAAGGCCTAAGTGGCAATTTACTGAAGAGGAGGCACATTCTATAGCCAGCAATTCCTACATTCTGTCTTACAAGACCCTTTTTGAGGCTTGCAACTCTCCTGGTTTGCTCAACTGTAGTCTAGCAGTAGCCATTATTTATGTTCAGCCATTTGATAGGATAGTGTTGGCAGGAGAGCTCCTGCCACCCAGGATAAAGGCTGCAGCACCACAGATAAGGGACTGCCCCTGAAGTTAACCATACACTAATTGCAGAAATCCTTTGCATGTTACATTTTTTAAAGTCCTTTTTTTAAAGATTGTAACAACTGTCTTCTCTAAGAAATTATTTCAAATACAGGCCAATTACAGAACTTTTCAAACAAATAAAAAAGAATCTGTTACTTCTTAAAGTCTTCAAAAGCCGCAGTGCTGCTTGTCTAGAAAACGGGTATTTCTTTCTGAATGTAAAATAAATACAGATCCTTCATTTGATAAGGATTTGTTGAACAGTTGTTGCAGTTTTGCTGTTAAGCAGCCTACTCAAATATGCTGTGGGCAAAAATACTTAACTGCATCTTTCTATACTTTTATTTTTGTCAGAAGATGACTATAGCATCACACTTCACACCACCTGCATTGCTTAACAAAAGCACAGTGCTACTATCTAAGAGCTGCTGGAAGGACTAGAAAGCTTAGAGTCTAGGACTAGAAAGACTAGAGTCCTTACAGCCTCATACTCAGTTCTCATTATTTAATTGTGCATTCTAAATAATTTCAGTGGATGTTTGATAATTCATGTAGCAGCTCAATTTGCAACTTACCTGGGCTAATCTCTGCTGACTGTCTGCATCCCCTGGTGCAGCCAGAGCCTGTTTTGCCTCCTGAATGAGCATAGCAGAACCTTCCATGACATCCCTTGCTGAATCCAACATTGCATGTGCTGCCACAGGGTCAGTAGTAGATGCTGCAACCCCTCGTGCTGCCTGAGCCAAAGTCTTCAAAGCTTGAGCAGTTTCTCTGGCAGCAACTCCTATGTTCAGAGTCCATCAAGGATTCTGTCAGTACCCTTCAAGACAATCTTCACATTTCATAACAGATGAACTTGCATACAATGATCCCATTGCAAAATAACATTGCAAATACAGTTTAGAAGAAAATCTTCAAACACAAACACATCTGAAACACACAGCATCATTTGCCTTGACAAATGCCTATAGTGAAGCTATAAAGTAAATATTATACCCCAAAGACAATGTTCTGGGCACAGCTCTATATCTGTGATTTGATCTTAGTCTAAAAAGAAGAAAATCTAAAACTGAAAAAGCTCCAAGCTATGGGGGAAAGGGATTGTTTGCAAGAACAATTGTACATTCACTGTACAAGACCTCTTGGTGATCCATATTTAGCCATTAAAAATTATTACAATGTTCTAATATCCCTATTGGAAATGTTTAAAAAGCTGGAACATCACAACAAAACACAATCCATATTTGCATTTTAACTCCAGTGCCTTTTCATGTCTTCCGTTACAATCAACATTCTGAATTGCATAAACTTAAGAAGATAATGAAAAGCAAGTGATAATATTTGTCAAAGTAAAGCCAAGTACTACAGAGAAACAGTATTGCCTCTGTTGCTGTAGGCAACCTTTCTATTTGACAAGCCACAGACAGCTTTCTAGATTCTTAATTTAAAGAATATTTCTGGAAAAGCACCCACATTTTTCGTTTCCTTTAAGTAGATACCAGCAAGCATCTTTTAAGTGCAACTTATTCTATCACAGAGCCACAAAACAAAAAGGTCTGACTGCTTTGCCTTCACCCTTGTGCTGCTTTCACTCTCTACAATGACTTTCAATACAAAGTGAAAAGAAACTTTCTGTGACAGCTGAAGACAAGAGGGAATTATTAAATAGTGGATGTAAGCTGTAAAGATCTTTTATCACATACAAACAGTAGAATGCCATAATACCTGCAAAGAGTGCTTGCTTGAGCACCCAACACTTTGTGCATATACACAGTATGAGATATGAAGTAGTTATATGACCTTTGAAAATTAATTCCTTGCTTTGTAGGATCTCCCAACCAAACAGCTCTTACAAACTGATGTTGAAAGCCACTAGATTCAATTGTTCAGTATCAGCTGCAAGTATCTGTATTCCTTCGCCAGAAACCCAGTGCTAAGTTCTGTGTAACTATGAGACAGAAACATGAGCCATCTTAACGCAATTACATGTGCTTCAAATGAAAGCTGCTCGTAGTTGTGCAGCTCTGATGCAGTTACACCCAATGAAATGGCAATTGCCATAATGCAGTTTGTAAGTAATATTTAAAAAAAAATCATACAGTAGCATTTGCATCAAGAGCTTCATTGTTTAGAAAAATAAGGAGACAGAACATTTTACTATCCAAGAGTAAACGTTTTCTCCCTCCTGCAAGGAATATTTTCCTTATCAAGTCGATCTTGGTTTCTCAAATTACAGGTGCAAAATAAACTGTAGAATCTCTATGTCCACATGCCCTGTTAGTTTTATGTCAAACTATGCAAATGTGATCAGTGAATCAGAAAGACCAGCTGCATAATACATGTAAACTGGTAACATGAAGTGAGAGACGCAGTTTTAAATGTCACCAGCCTATCCCAAGTATGTTTGCACCCTGTTCTTCAAAAAAATATCCAAAGGCCCTTTTATCCTTCTGAAAGGACATAGGAACATTTCTAATGGCACTGACCTTTAAATTGCAGTACATTTTAGTTCTGTCCTTCACAGAGCTTCAGTGGCACATGTTTACAAAAAACAACAGATGTCTCTGTTCTGATTACAGAGACCCACAGCAGATTGCAACACTTCCTTCATGAAGCACAGTATTCACACTCACAAGTCCTAATAATTTGCCACAGTTCACCATCAGCATAAAAAGAAAGGAGCAAGTCCTTGATTTAAGAGTTGTAACATGAAAACCTTCTATCAAGTATTTTAAGAAAGCAGAGGTTTCACAAAAGCACGAATAAAACATTACCTGTGTAGTGCTCATTGCCTTGAGCAGCACAAGTTAACAACTGGGCCATTGATGAACCAACTGCTTTGGATGTACTTCCCAGGTCCTGAGTGCATTTCTCAAGCTGCGAAAAATTGCAAGGGACAATATTCTTTGTTTAAGCTCGACTAAAACACACTTATCATTTTAAATACTAAAAAAACCCTCATTCCACAAACCAAGCTCTTATCTTAGCTACCAAACACACACAGAAGTTCTCCAAGATCTGACTAATATATGTTCCCTGTCCAGGCTGAAATAAATGAACATGCTAGGTAATACGAACAAAAAAACCTTGCATAACTAGCAATGGAAATCAAGATCTTCACCTTAGGGGAAGGGAATTTTTGCCAAACAAAACATTTCACTTTCTAAGCCCACCAGGACTCTAGTACTACAACTATTGAGTTTCCATCTTGGTCACTACTGAAAAGAAATCCTTTTTCTCAAGAAAAGACTGAAACATTGATGCTAGTATACTGTCATTTGTACAATAAAGGAGGACCTACAGTCCTGTAAGTCCACTATGGAACACAAAACCCTTTTAAGAGAATTAGCACAAAATCCTATCAGCATCACCGCTATCTAAAGCCTCACTATTTGCTTTGCCTCCAATACTTGTATTTTTTTAACAGCTAACTATTTTTAAATTAAGAACATCCTTCCTCAATTACAGTTTCTCCTGGGAGAGGTTTTAACTGTCCATCCACAGCTGCCAACTTCGCATCTTGCAGTTCATTTTTGAGTGTCTGGACTGTATTCAAAGCAGAATCGATTTCCATTGGGCCACATGCTTCATGAGCCTATTCACAAATCAGATCAATATCAATGTTAGGAGCTGTAAGCCACTATAAGCAATAGTAAATGCTTCAGGTACAACCTCCCCCTCCCAAATGATGGCTCTTAAACCTTTAGAGGCCACTGTGAGCACTTTCAACCATTACACATCACTGATTCCAAACTCCTGCATGATAATCTTAGCTTGTGAATAGCGTAACACACTGTTAAGAGCCACCAGGGGAATGAGATACACTCAGCTTGTGTACACATACCTTCACACTGATAGTCCAGGCTCTGAGAAAACAACTGCTGCAGTCTGGACTTCACCGTTGACAAATAGCTACCTATGCATCATGACAAAAGTCACACTGACTCATCCAATGTGGCAGCCCACAGTCACCAGTACCTGAGCTGGGCATTTTAATGTTAGCCACCTATATGCTACAGCCCTGGTTCAGGGCCTCAGTGTACACTGTCCACTTTAAAAAATGATAATTTTTTAGAAACCCATATATAATTTAGAAATCAGTGCCTGAACCACAGATAGCCTCTGGTTCCCTGAATTTTAGAGGTGATAGCTCCAGTTCACAACCACTGTGACCACAGCAGTGCTCCACCTGGGTTCTCACCAGTTTGGCAGGTGCATGAGATACACTCCCCTTCCCCTGCTCTCCTTCAGATGTAAAGCAGCTTAGAGCTTCAATGTACTGCTTTGTGTACAGCCCCCACCCCATCTTTCTGGAAAGGGTAGCACAGGTTTTTCAATTTTCTTGCCATTTCTCCCTTCCCTTTCTGTTATGACACAGAAGACACCAGTGACTGAGCAAACTGTGCACAAAAGGCAACACAAAGTGAATGATGCCTGAGCAAGAATCATTCCCTTAGGGGAGACACAACGGGTCAAGCAGAGGTGAGCCTGCAGCCACCATCCAGGGCATCTAGCTTTAGCTGCTCAAAACTGGCATTCACCTACCTTCTGGGAAGCTGTTCGTAGCTCAGCTAAGCTGGTAGCAAGATTCTTTGCACACTGACTTAGTTGCATTGCTGCTGCTTGATCAGTCACAGTGGGGACTGCAGCTTTAGCAGATGCCACCATCTTACTTCCAGGCTGTTCAAAGAAGAGTAGGGAACACAGTTGGTTTTACTAGTTCATTTTCTTTAAATGTGGCTTAGGATTCAATAAACAAACTTCTTCCTCTATTCACACACTCGGGATGTTTCCAATTTTCTGTAATGACCATTTCAGGCACTTCCCTGCTCCTTAACCATGACCCTCTAGATTCCTAGCCTTTTAATCATGTGCTGCATTCTGTTATAATTCCACACAGCGGTGCCTTCTGCAGCAGGACACATTTTGCTTTACCAGTCCAATGACTTCTTCACTGGTACCAATGTCTGGTTGAGGTCTTTGAGTACACATGTCGACTACTTAAAAATATTGCAATGTGCAGTTTTGCCGTTCAGCATCCAGGTGGCACAAGCAGGTCCAGGTGGCACAGATGGCAAATCTGTCTCAATATTTCTAAGTATTAATCTCTGCCAAAATGCTCTATCATGAAAATTGTAACTCAAGCACTGATTCTTCACAAAGTTTGCTGTTAGTACAATTAGAATACTTTGCCAATTCTTACCATCACTATGGTACACTTACAGCCAAGGGGGAGATGGATCATTTTCTTAATGACTCTGGAGAGAATCATATAGCAAAGTACTTGAAGCAAGAGCATGGTTTGCAATACCATGGGTCCATAAAGAGCCTGTTATCAACAACCACATTTAAGGCAGGACTAACTGGTGCCAAGTAATAATTATGTCATTATACAGAAAATTGGTTTCTTCTGTTTGTTTCTTGTAATTTCAATATTAAATCCAATAGGTTTGATATCAACATTCAACATTTTATCTTAAGATAAGTGTCTCAAGTGTCTAAAAAAATATGATAATACTCTTATTCGTGAAGAATTTTGGAGCTGCTTCTTGCACCACTATATTTACCTTCACCAAGAAAATTACATCATCTCACATACTCAGGCCTCTGCTTAGAAAGATGTTCAATTCTTTCCATATTGTTCTTTACACTATTTACAGAAGGCAAATTCTACAGCAATGAATGTTTCTTCTCCACACACTTGACTTTTCTTGTTACTTTTATCCTCGATTTTGGTGGTTTTCATTTTCCACCGATTCAACATATTTCAGCCATCTGATCTGAGGAACTAAATTCTCCTTAGCTATAGTTCACTGCCAGTGACGAACTTTTTAGAACAGTTTACTGCTTATTAGTCACAAATGAAAACATACAGCACTACAAAATGCTTTTTGCTGTGATGGATTCTATTACAGTGATTGATTCACTTTACCTGAAGGAAATTCTGGCTGGAATTTATTAGAGCAAGCTGGGCACTGAGGTCTTCTGACTGAGCTTGACTTCCTCTTACACCCTGCACCAACTGAGGAATATGGTCTGCAACATACTACAAAAAAAAAAAAAGGGGGAGAAAACCTTTTAATAGATAAATAAAAACTCCAAACCCACTAACAGATTAGCAAACCCTCTGTCCACCTCCCTTAAAGACAACCTGCAACATTCACAGGTACTATACTCCTGTGCCTTCACAGAATTCATTTAGGACACCATAGAACTGGATGAATACACAACAGGATTCTTTCAGAGACTTCTACTTAAGAAGTATTTATTCAAGCTACTGATTAAAGATCCTACAAAACAACCTAAGTTTTTTTTGCACAATTCCATAAAAAAGTATTTTAATTCCTTCCTTTGCCAAGCTCAAATGCAAGTACTGGAGGAGAGGTGTTTTTCAAGAGAATGTCTTGCTTTCAGAAAAACTTTGTCTTCTACACCTAAGCACCTCAGCCTCCTTTTCACTGACTTCTAACAGTAGAAACTTTATAATATGGCTGGAGTATGCAGCAATGGGCAATGCTAAAACTTCATTCCTAAACTGCCCAGATTCATGCTCCTTGTCCATCCATTCCACAATAAAACTTACTTCAGCAGTGCAGTATGAATTTCCCCCACCACCAAATAAAAAAAAGTATCAGCCTTCTCTGTTACCTAAGAAATGCTCATCAAGAAATTAGCACGAACTGGAAACAATACAGTGAATCAGTTCACCTTTTATTATTATTTTTTTTTAATTCATACTGAAATAGCAGCATCCTCCATCACAACTTTGACATGCACTTGAGTTACCTTACTTAACTACAACATTTTTAGGATTACCACCAAGAAATTGCTGAATGTTAATGTGGCTTTTATCAATGCCTTCTTTACTGGTTTGTTCTTGTTCCCCACATAGCTGCTCTTCCATCCAAAAGAAATCCCTTCTACATTCTATTGTCTTTTCAATTTTTGGTTTGAATGCAGTTTATTTAAAAGCCCTGAAGCAATGTCAGTCAGAGCTACAAATTAAGCTGCCAAATGTAGCTTAAACACTAAAGAGAACAGCTTCTCAGTAGACTCTGAATTCCAGATTGGAATTATAAAAATGTGCTTGAATTCAGACATACCTCGAAATCTGTGGTCTTGGCAGCTTCAAGCTAAGAATCATGTTAACCTCATTGTAAGGTCTAGAACTTTTTTACAGTGACATTTCAGACTGCAGGTACTTGTATGCTGAACATCAGAATAGGAGGATCAGAGCTGTTTGCTATCTAACCAGTATACTAAAATAAGGATTTCACTCCACTACAGTAGAAATCACTATTGCCACTCCATTCTCTGTTGTGGAAAATTCAAAGGTTACCTTTATATTAAAGCAGACCTCAGCCCCATTTCATTGCATGCATCATTCGCAGTCATGTTTTGATGATCACAGAGCTACTCATTTGCTTAAGGGCACATTTGGGCCAGTGCACAGATTTCTCTGCAGACTGCTTCTAGCATAATGTCTTGGGTTCAGCAGTAGCAGTAATTTTTCTCCTTCTTAGTAGCTGATGCAGTGCTGTGGTTTTGACTTTCAGCCTGGGAACGGCACTGATAACACTGATAGTTTTAGTTGCTGCTCAGTAATGTTTACTCTGATCAAGGACTTTCTGAGTCTCATGCTCTGCCAGAGAGGAGGGGAAGCCAGGAGGAAGCAGAGACAGGACACCTGACCCAAACTAACCAAAGAGGCATTCCATATCACAGCACATCATGCCCAGTATAGAAACTGGGAAAAGTTACCCAGAAGGGCAAGATCACCACTTGGTCAGGCTGGGTATCTGTCAGAGGGTGGTGAGCGGTTGTATTCTCTTACCTTGTAATTTCCCTTATTATTATTGGTGGTAGCAGCAGTGGTTTGTGTTATACCTTAGTTACTGGACTGCATTTCTCTCAGCCCGTGGGAGTTCCATTCTTTCGATTCTCCTACCCATCCCACTGGGAGCAGGGGCAAGTAAGGGAGGGAGCAAGAGAGCAATTGCATGGTTCTGAGTTACGGCTTGGCTTAAACCACAACACATAGCTCTGTGTATACAGTACTGATTTGCAGCAAAGCATTTACTTAAAGCACTTACTTCAGGTGAACTGATTGTTACTCAACAGACACATGCTGAGGCCTGCCAATTCTTCGTAGTAAAGTGTTCTCAGGAGTATTTGTAACAGCCAAATACTACTACATGGCACTCACAGTAGCTCAGCTTTCCAAGGTTCTCCAAACAGTAACACAGGGAAACTATGAGTAATTAAATAAATGAAGTTTCTCTAGAATCCACAGTTGAATGTGTGTTGCAATACTATTATTATAGCAGATGATCTTCAGTTCCCCATAAAGCAGAGCTCAAGCGTTATTTCACAGGGGGTCGTGATACATTTACCTTACAGCTCTGCACAAGTTGCTGGTGGGCTGCTGTGTTCTTATTTGAAACTGCTGCATTCTGAGAAGCTGCAATAGTCTGAGTAGCAGCAGCTGCAGCTTGCTTAGCAGCAATCTGTGGAGAAAAAGAAACAGACTTAAATCAGCAGTAAAAGTCTAAGTCATTTAGAGGATGAAATACCTATTTCAGGTAACTTTGACAGTAACAACTTTTGACAGATTAACACATTGTATCCTTAATTTGAATTGCCTTATAGAAACTAAGAATTGTTCTACTCTCAAGATGAAAGTAAGCTGAACACTGTTATCCAGCTCTATCTTGCCAATAGAGAAAAAAGCAGAATTAGGAGGATTCTAACCTCTTACTCCTTCATAAGTTAGGATGCAATATGACCAAAAGCAGTCCATTACAGAGCAGAAATGGTCTAATCAATTAGCTCCTTACAAAGAAGGCCAAAGAAAACAGGCAAAGTATATACAGTGCTTCACACTGCTACATCAGCACTTCTGACAAAGACTCAAGGAAGCCAGCTTCTACTGAGATTGCTCTATGGCAAAACCAAAGACACTAAACTTATATAGAGGTAGAAAATACTGATATTGCTGAGTCTGAAAGCACTAAGAAGATTAAAATTTCAACCATTCATCCAAGCTATTCAAACATGCTATAGAATCATAGAATCATGGAACAGTTAGGGTTGGAAAGGACCTTAAGATCATCTAGTTCCAAACGCCCTGCCATGGGCAGGGACACCTCCAACATTCTTTTCTTTAACCGGCCCATTAAACACAACCAAGCAAAAAGCTCATTGTTACCATTACACATTTCACTCCTTTGTAAGGCAGTATGTATTGTAAAAGCAAAAAAAAAAAGTAAATTATTCTTTCCATAAAGCTTTCTCTCATGCAGCCACAAAATTTAAGACGTCAATGTTTATTTCCTGAAATACTGCTTATTTTGGTTCTAGTCAGATAAAGTAATTTAAATGTACTTCTGGAACACAGTTACCTCCTTGAGATCTCCTTGATTGTCTAATCTCATGCACTTGAATCAGACTACTGTAAAACCACAGCTGGAAACTAGGAATTATGAAAGGCTTCTTTTTTTCTCTGTCTTTCCTATATTTTAGGCTGAGAATGGGAAGATCCAACCTTGCCTACAAGACAAACTTCAGAGATTTTTTATTCCTTGTACACAGCAAATTGCCTTTCTTCCTCTTGGCTGTCCTATCAGATAGGATGTATCTTTTTATTTCTGCTTTGATTCCCCAAATAAAGTACCAGTTTATTTGGATATGCTGCAACTCAACATATCTTTGTATGGAAATTTACTTGAAACTCTGGCAGATACACTAGCACAACCACCAAAAGATAGTGTGTAAATGACAGATCATGAAGATAAAACAAAAACGGAAACAAAGTACTTTCAGCTCAGCTGTTTGAAATCTCAGCTATTCTAATTTTATGACTGGGCCACCATCAAATGTCTCCTGAGTCACTTTACTACATCAGTGATAAGTTGCTCAATTTTCTGAGGACTACGGTATCACAAACTAGCATCTAAAATTCCAAGCCTCGTACTCTAGAACTGAAATAAGCATTTTTGCTTACTTGAAATTATCTACTGATGCTAATTACCAAAATGGAATAAACTGCAAATTCAATAGTCTCTGATTTCCAACCTCCAATCTGTTGACAATTTTCTTCTTGATGGCATTCTGTGCAGCAGCATTTGTAGCAACCCGCAGTCCCTCCGCTGCTTCTCTCAGACGTTGCTGTTGATCCTCATTTTCAGGATTGGCTGCAGCTCCCTGCACAAGATTTCAGAGTAAAAACCACGAGCCTTCGTAAAAGTTCCTGAAGAAAATGTACATGACTACCAAGGCTTTAGTTCCGACAGTGTCTGCTACATCACACTTTATTTTTGTTACATTGTCTTGACAAGACTTTGAAGTGGAAAATTTATTGCTGGTGCAAGGTTGTTACCATGTATGCTAGGTATTGTGAGGAAGGCAGTTGAACATTTGCTTTATACACTACTTTAGGTGCTTGGGAAAAAAAAACCTGTGTAAACCATCAGATCTGTAATAACATACTTTGATGAAAGTAGGCTTTGAGAAGAACAATTTTCAAAATTCCCAGTTCAATGTGCCTTGCAGAAACTGCAGTCCAAACCCTGAGATTTAACCCAGTAGGTTTTCTTCATCTGAAGTCTGAGAAAAAACTTGCAAGTCAAGCATATGCTCTGTAGCAAGGCATATGGGCCTTCTAGAGTCCTAGCAGAGTGGCTGGCCCTGATCTGTAACAATCATTTAAGCCCAGGATCTGGGAAACAATGCAAAGAACTCATTATTCCCTAGTGGATTTAATCAGGTTTCTAGCACAGAGTCCTCTTGTGAGAAT
>JASSUY010033030.1:11520-36117 GCA_032466535.1 Forpus xanthops
GCAGCCCTGAGGAGAAGGACTTGGGGGTGTTGGTTGATGAGAGAATGAACATGAGCCAGCAGTGTGCTCTTGCAGCCTAGAAAGCCAACTGTATTCTGGGCTGCATCAAGATGAGCGTGACCAGCAGATCGAGGGAGATGATCCTGCCCCTCTACTCTGCTCTTGTGAGACCTCACTTGGGATATTGTGTGCAGTTCTGGTGTCCTCAACATAAAAAGGACATGGAACTGTTGGTACAAGTCCAGAGGAGGGTCACGAGGATGATCAAGGGACTGGAGCACCTCCCCTATGAGGGCAAGATGAGAGAGTCGGGACTGTTCAGCCTGGAGAAGAGAAGGCTGCGTGGAGACCTCATAGCAGCATTCCAGTATCTGATGGGGGCCTATAGGGATGCTGGGGAGGGACTCTTCATGAGGGACTGTGGTAATAGGACAAGGGGTAATGGGTTCAAACTTAAACAGGGAAAGTTTAGATTGGATCTGAGGAAGAAATTCTTTACTGTAATGGTAGTGATGCACTGGAATTGGTTGCCCAGGGAGGTTGTGAATGCTCCATCGCTGGCGGTGTTCAAGGCCAGGTTGGACGGAGAGTTGGGTGGCACGGTTTAGTGGGAGGTGTCCCTGCCCATGGCAAGGGGGTTGGAACTAGATGATCTTAAGGTCCTTTCCAACCCTGGGAAAACTATACAGCCTAGGATTTATATACTCTGGCTAACAAAAGTTAGAACAGAGGGACACAATCCAATCCCAGGGGCCACTAATACCTCGTTTGTAAGAAAATTACAGCTGATAGAAAGAAAAACAGTAGTATCTCATTTGCAAGAGGTACTATTTGTTGATGTTGACAGTGTGATTAGGTATCTTTTTGAAGCTTCTAAGGTGGCAATGGAGTGCTTCGCAAGCAGTATACTTCCCCATGCTGAAAGTGTTAAAAGTCCTCCAGCTTCTCGCTTGTATTCCCATTAGAGCCAAGGTTCTATTTAACCATCGGTGAACTTACTCTTGAGAAAAAGGAAGCTGGCTGTTGCATTTAAGTATAGGTGGACAGACCATGAATCTCTGCAATGCAGAAATGCAAAGATACAGAAAGAAACCATATTTAGAGATTTAATATGAAAGGCTCTTCCATTAATCCTCAGAACATATTCCTCTGCGCTACAGCAGAGGAAGTCTGACAGGAGACTGCAACTACCTTGGTCTCCATGTTAATCAGTCCATTATTTAACTGCAGGAACTTTTCTCCAAATCAAGCCAGCAGACATTCTGTAATACCTAACCCATAATTCATCAAGTTCTTAATCTTTTAAGCCAAAACTTGTCCTCAAGCTCCCCACACAATGAGGCATGAGCCAAGGCCACAAGCTGGGCACCTACACAATCATTTTTTATATATATGAAGCAGAAACTCTCATGTAGCCTCCATACTGTGCAGAAGTTCATAAACACATAATAAATTAAATACAGAGAAAACGAGTCACCAGTGAGACCACAATCCTGGAGTCCAGCTTTCCAAGAAGGGTATCTATCATACTGAAGCAAAGGTGTCATCTTACACTGACTACACAGCTATGCCTACTCCAGCAGGTGTTCACAAAGCACCTTTTATCTGAAGAAAAAACCTACCATCTAGAAATAGCATTATGAAATTTTATCAGTGAATCAGGTTCAATATTTTTCTTTATCTAGGAAATCTGTTCTGCTTCTCAACAGGATACAGAATGTTGGAGTATTTGCTAGTCTAAGAATTATGTCATTCAATTATTTTAACCTTTTTCTGTTTGGAAGTGTTATTGCAATTCAGGTGTAAAGAAATTTTCAAGGTCAAAAAATAAAAAAAAAACAAAAAAAGGGGTGTGGGGTAGAAAGAACTATGCTTTTTGCTGTTGTACTCACATTGAAAAGGTGATGCAAGTTGATCCTGACCCAGTCTTAGTGGTAATGAGCCCTCGGTGGACTGTTCTCCTGAAATCACTTTTTTTACAGGATAATATTTGGGTTTGATCACATATTCCTGTGTTTGGCCATGATGAAGATTCATCATCAGTGTCTGAGGTGATAGAGGTATCATTCTGTTTTAGGGAAAAAAAGAAGAAATAAAAAAGAAGAGAGAGAATGATGTAAAATTTAATAAATTAGACTTAGAAACCACTGGTAAAAGAAAAACCCAAAAGACAAATTCATCTGTACTCAAAGTTCTGAAAACATCATTTGAGAAGCTTCAACTTAGCTAACTTCCAATGAAGCACCTGACTTTCCATGCATTTAGCATTCTCATTGTCCTGCAGATCAACTAATAAAGACTACGGGAATTACATCACCTCTTTTTCAATACAGCAAGAACAGTATCACAAACAACTCAGACAATAGGGAGGAATATTAAAAAGTCCTCCTCAAAATCATCAGTTGGAAGAGCTCAACTTTGTTAACACAGAGATTTCCAGACTAGTCAGAGAATCAGCAGTGCCATGAAAACTCTCCATTTCTTAAAAATATCATTTTACACCAATGTGTTAAGTAGAACCTAAGCCCAGCTGCTTTCCCACCTTTTTTCACCAGAAACCCTGTTCCCTTCACCACCATACACCTCTAGTTATACAACAGAGGACTGTTCCTCATCCTCTTTTTCAGCCTGGCTCCAATCTCACCAGAAGGTCTGTCTGTTTCCCAGTATCACATTACCTTCCCCATCCACTTTCTCTCTACCTGCAGCACTGAACATCTCTGACAAATGTCTCATAACCACATGGCTTCCATGAACAGCAAAACTATTTCCCCGTCCTGTTAAACAAGATGACGCCTTCAAACTGATTCTCTCACTGCCAAATCCCAGTTTCTTACTTGGTGTTACATTCTGCCCTAAGATCTCAGTTTCTCACTGCACAAAAACTTGTTGATTTTCAATAAAAAATCCATTCTCTGCCTTCTTTAGAAAAAAAAACATGGCTGTTTAGCCACACATTAGCAGCAGTTGGAACCATTTCCTTACTAACACACTGGCCTTCACTCTTCCACAGTACTACCCTGCAATAAACAAGCAAGGAAGCAAATCACACAGCTTTTGGCTATATACAAGCTCATTACTTTGGGGCTCTAGACTGCAGAGTTCCACTGCAGTAATAGCACATCTTTAAGTTACAAACTACCAATAGGAAGTTATCAAGAAGTTGTAGCTACTGCAGATCACACAGTCAAGATAACACATTCCTCAGAGAGTAGTATCAATGGCTAATCTAGTTCACTGGCTAGTAGCACTACATTGTCCTTTGCTCAAATGAAGGCAGAGTGGGATGCTGTAAGCCTCCCTCACTTTCTTTGCAACTAAGGATCTCTAATAAGTTCAGTTTGCAAAAGGTAAATGGGAAATACCCATACCTCAAAAGGCCACAGTTGTGCAAGGCAAATAACCATCTCCTGAGAGTAAGGCATGGGCTTCTTATTGCAGAGGACAGCTGAGCAGCACTTCCCCACAGTGGTGAGACCGAAGTGTTTCAGCTTAGTGAGAAGTCAGACTATTGTGCTATTGTTTTCCAACATGTAAAGCCTGAGCCAGCACCTATCGCCAAAGCAACGCCTGATTCTTTAGTCATATTATTCAAGGAGCCTTAGTAACCACTCTAGCCAACGGATTTGTGGTTAGAACAGACAATGGGGTTTTGTCTTACACAGATGCTCTTGTTAACTTGGATCAGTTTGAGAAAAAGTACATTCATTAGAGACATTCTATGACTCTTACGTACAACAAAAACATAACTCCTCAGACTATTTCCAAGTCAAATTTCCTAATACAGTGTTTACACAGTCTCACTGTATTCAGTAGAAGTCCTTTCCCCAGATCAAGAGAAAATACTGTACTTCCCATGTTGTCTTTAGGTTTCCTACCAGCAAATCAAAGAGGCTTCAGGGACATTGGAGGTCAGGCTCAAAACTCAACAGTCTGGTAAGAAGTATCATCAGGAAGAACCCCGGCCCGTGAAAAAGCTGAAGCCACTCACATACATAAGTCACTGCTTACATATTAATTTCATCTCTTTGAAAAGCCAATGCAATCCTTCCTGCGTAACCTAGGGTTGGGTTTTTTTTCCCTACAGATCTCATTTGATGCCTATGTCTAAGGAGATCCATTTCTTTACCTGGGCATAAGAGGGTCTATACTGAATACTTCCCATGTGAAATACAAGCAGGCCACAAAAAGAAGCCAAAATACTACAGAAACTGATATTATAGTTACATACAGTAACTATAAAAAGTTACATACATTTAAGTTGAAAAATCGTGGAAGTCAGGTGAAGCTCCTGAGGACTGGAAAAAGGGAAATATAACCCCCATTTTCAAGAAGGGGAAAACGGATGAGGCAGGGAACAAGGGAACAATAGACCAGACACAGTCTCACCTCTGTGCCTGGCAAAACCTTGGAGTAGATTGTCTTGGAAGGCATGCTAAGGCCCATGAAAAACAACAAGGTGCTTGGTGACAGCCAGCATGGCTTCACTAAAGGGAAATCCTGCATGACCAATTTGGTGGCCTTCTATGATAGGGCTACGGAACTGATGGACATGGGGGTAGAGCAGTTGATGTCATCTACCTGGACTTGTGTGAAGTGTTCAATACTTGGAGTATTGCATGCATTTCTGGTATCCTCAACATAAAAAGGACATGCAACTGTTGGAACAAGTCCAGAGGAGGGCCACGAGGATGATCAAGGGACTGGAGCACCTCCCGTATGAAGACAGGATGAGAAAGTTGGGGCTATTCAGCCTGGAGAAGAGAAGGCTGTGTGGAGACCTCATAGCAGCCTTCCAGTATCTGAAGAGCGCTTTAGGGATGCTGAGGAGGAACACTTCATTAGGGACTGTAGCGATAGGATAGGGGGTAGTGTGTTAAAACTTAAACAGGGGAAGTTTAGAATGGATATAAGGAAGAAGTTCTTCACTGTAAGGGTGGTGAGGCACTGGGAATGGGTTGCCCAGGGAAGTTGTGAATGCTCCATTCCTGGTGGTGTCCCAGGACATCTTGGACAGAACATTGGGTGACATGGTTTATTGAGAGGTGCCCCAGCCCACGGCACGGGGGTTGGACCTTGATGATCTTAAGGTCCTTTCCAATCTTAACTATTCTATGATTCTATTATTCAAAGTTTAATGGTGTGATCTTCGACTGGACACAGAAGCTGCCATTCAAGTGACTGTTTTCTGTTAAGGCTGTAACATGTTGTAAAGTGTTACCTCTTACATTGTGATATGTGCAGCCACACTGTAAGCCCAAGGCTGTCAATCTACAATAGAGTCCATCATAAGACTTGAAATTAAAATAAAATAAAACAAAAACAAACAAATAAAAAACCCACAACAATTCAACAATACAACACACCTAAGACAGGAATGCCATACACTGGAGGCTGAAAGCTTTACCGCTAGGATTTATAAAAAGTTGCTGCTTCCCAGGTGTCACGATTTTCTTCCTTAATTTAGCTTGCATTAAGTATTAACTATTGTTGAGGCAGTATAAAAGTATGTTCTGTTTTGCAAGAGTGCTTTATTCAGTAGTACAAAGGAAAGCTTTAATCTTCACTTCAGAAGCTCAAATTCTTTAAAAGGAAATATCTTCATCTGATGCTTAAGCTGCTGATCATAAATTTCAATACATAATAAATAACCTATTCTTGTATAAGAGTATGCTTACAATAGTTGCATGAAACCTAAGTTAAGGCTTGTCTAGACCCTTTGTCATGCACGTTTGTGATCAGTTTTGAAGATAGTGGTGTATAACTACCAAAGGTCTTGAGTAGAGGTAAAGAAGTACTCCAAATGTTTAAAAAGCCTGGTATTAGACATCTGCTGCTAGTGTCGATGTGAGCTAGCTGAAAGCATCTGACCAGCTTGACTGATCTTGCTCACCAGAAGGGCAGTTCTAGTAAGAGTTGATAAGGTCAAACATCAAAGCATTTACAAGATCCTTCTGTTCTGACTGTTCTTTTTATATTCAAATTCTTCTCCATGTGACCTAATTCTTGAAGATGTTAGTTCATAACCAAAAGGATACTGCATAGCTAACTGAGATACAGCATCTTCCACTGGAATCAAGGACATTCCCCCAACTACGCCATGGAAGGTATACGAGACCAGTCATGTAGCTCTACCACCGCCGTGGGTATTGATGCTAGTGAAGTACCTGAGTTTTTATTTCCTAGACCAGCACATAAGGAGCTCCTACAGTGAGGTAGAACTTCTAAGTAAGAAGACGTGATTTCTAGAGGGCTCACCAACACAGTGTATTTTTTTTTTCCTTTGTATTAATCCCTGTGGACAAAATCTTCAGAACTATCCCTCCTAATTGACATCAGTAGAGATGAGAACCTGATCCTCACAGAGAAGTAAAGCATCATCACTGAAAACTATTAATACAAGTATGCCACAAGGAAACATTTCAGGCCTAGCTTGATAACAAGCATCACCCCAGTCCCTATTGAGCCTTTGGAAGTTGTCTTTAACAGCTCTACCATAGTGTACTCCCAATCCTCTAAAAAGCAGTGACTGGTGCTATGACTGTTGGTGCCAGCTTGCCAAACAACACTACCAGCCTGCAAGTAATACTGCTTCTTCCCTTTCCTGTATATTGGCCCCTACCAAGTTCTGGAGCTCTGCCTGAGCTCCTCCTGCCTGTCCTTTCTTTGCATGGAGGCTCAGGTGCTGTACCTGGTCACATCACCTGTGCCAGGGACCGCTGGCAAAAAGCAAAAGCCAAGTCTGCTATTATGCTCGGATTCATTTAGGTGTTCCAAAGCAGATTGTTCTGGCATTTAATCTCTGATCAAATTACACTAGGTTAGCAGTACTTGGCACTGAATGAGGTTTTTAATTTATTCCCAGTGTTGGGATATTCAAACTAATAAATAAGTAGCAGGATAGACCGGGTTAGGGTTAGGATTTTTTCACAACACTACTCAAGTCTCAAGGCCACTAGGAATAGCTTGCTACCACAGCCCACAAGTGGATACTTGAAGTAGGTCAGGGACACTAAAACAGGTTTTTATAATTTTGTAAATAATTTTATAATTTAAAACCAAAAAAAGGGCGTAAGCAATTCATGGCCACTGTACTTAAAAGATAAATAGTTCTTATCTATTAATAACAACCATCACCACAACCGAAGGTATTTCATTGCTTCCCAACTTTAGCATGCTGCTTACTAAACATTTGAACATTAAGTGGAACCCCTGTGCATTGTTGCAATACAAAATATTGAAGTACTACTAAAACTTCCTGTCACACTAATTAAAAAGACACAACTGTTAGTTCCAATCTTTAAATTTTGCATCAAACAGCCAAGACTACACAAGACTTTTGCATTTTACAGACTTACGTGACTAATTTATCCAGTTAGTTTGTAATTAGATGGTCAAAACTGTCATTAACTTAATAAACTTGACAAAAACTTTCCATTGCTGAAATGTACACTAGACAGACAAGAAAATGTCTAATTGCATTTCCTAGAAACTAAGAATACAAAGAGTAGTAAGGTTACAACAGCACAACAGAAAGAGAACAAACAGATGCAGCTATCATGCAAAAGAAAGCACCCTTGCCTGATAAAAACAAATCACAAATGTGAGGTATTAGAGTAATTCTGGCAAGCAGACATGAGACCAGCAGTGTTTGGCATGAAAGTACTGTCTAGACGAAATAAGACAGGCCTGACTCAGGCTGCTTTCTTAATTTTACTTACTGTAAGTCTGATGCTCCCCTACTTGGCTCTTAGGTAGCAAAAAAAAAAAAAAAACAAAACTCTGAAGTGCTAACACAATTGCTTTATACAAACCTACAAATGAATTCTTTCTTCACTATCTCCCTTCAAACTCACAATGAACAATCAAAGGGAGAGGAAAACCTAACATTTTCTGTAACTATGAGATAGCAAAGAAATTATGCACAAAAATAGAATTAAGACTGCTCCTTCCCATGTAAGTTATTAAAATTCAGTTGCTAGCTCAGCCTGACCTTTGCCAGCTGTTTCTTCCTTACACTGCTTTTCATATGTTGGGTGTTTTTTTTGGGGTGGGTTTTGTTTCTTTTGGGTAGTTTTGTTTGTTTGTTTGGGGGGGGTGTGTTGTTTTGTTGTTGTTTTGCATGTGCTTTCTTTCTTTTAGGATACATGAAAAGTTTAACTTCCATACTGATGACGAACAGATGGGATTTCTTCAAAGCCCTTTACATTAATCATACCATAACCAGCATTAATCAAGCATGGCCTATTTCACAACATCCTTCCACTCAGAAGAGACGACAGAGAGGATGCATTCAGGCTTTGCTTTTCACCATCGGAAAACCTCCACACAAGTAGATGTTATGTACAAAAATGTATTTTAACGTATAATTTGAATATCCTGCCTCTGAAACACTGCAAAACAAGTGCTAAGACTTGTCTGTTCTAGAATTACAAGGGTTACATTAGATTTTCATTATAAACCTGCCTTGAAGTTATGTCTTTATGATACAGTTTTCCCCAGGTGAAAATTTGCACAGATCATGACTTAGCTATGATTAATCTATTCTCAAACAATACCTTAAAGTTTTTTTACCTTTTTACCCAAGTAAAAGGGTGTTAGTTACACCATAGAAAGCCTCTTATTTGATCAAATCACCTCGATGCTGATTTGTTTATAATGTTTCCCATAGAAATGAAAAACATTAATATTTATCCACCACTACCAGTTTTGTTCAACTTAAATATAGTTTCTGTGGTAAAAATCCTTGTTGAAGATACTTTCAGGAATTATCTGCTCTTAAGTGTTTGCTAACAGAGCTTGCCCTGCATTTGCAGGATAAACTGTATTACTCATTAGTTAGGATTCTTTTGCCAGCATAAGATGATGTAATAGTTGAAGTAAAGCTCTGTGAAACAACAGTGTTTCCAAACCAAGAACAACTATGAAACCTATGATTCATTCCATCTTCCACATATAACACAATAAACTGAAATGAGCAGATTATGAACACTCTTCCAGGTTTCTAAAGAGAAAAAATACACTGAGTTTTCCAGAATCACAAGCAATGATTCATTTCCTAGATGTCAAAATGCAAAAGGTCTTAAAGCTGAAGAACTTTATCTGTTGGTTAAATGTTCAGATACAGAGCAAAAATACAGATGCTGCCACAAAGCCTGATGAAAGCACGGTTCCTGCAAGTTATGCAACAGCAGATAGGCATTTCCCACAGAAGATTAGATTTGAAGAATATTCCTTATGAAAAATAATTAAACTGGATAAATGGCAATTTTATCAGTGAAAAAACAATGAAGAAGAAAGAGACACAAGTCTGTAGTTTGACAGTAACAGCAATTCACAAACTTCCCTTCTCACCAAGCACCAACAAACAACTTGAAGCTACAAATTATTCATTATCTTATGCATGCCTGCACCAACATTTAATCAGTGAAGCACTTCACAAACCCGGTGAATGAATTTGGCATACAAATTATTTTATACAGGTGCTGAGCCATACATGCACCTTCAACTTCTTATGCTCCTCTTAGCAGCAAAGTTGAAGGATGCAAAAAACAACCAACCAAAGAAAAAAGACCCAAAAATCCTAAGTGTGTGACTGATCCCTTCTTGTCTCATTTCCCAGAACACTGGGACACTGTATTAGATAACATTCATTCACGCAAGATAATTCGTCAGTGTCTTTTAGAAACCAGAGAGGGTATCAAACTAATTAATAATTCAGCTTTTAAAAGAGTTTCTGCCAATGTCATGAATACTTGCATTAAATATCTAACCATCAGGCATTCACTATGTTGTGAGTCAAGATAAAATCCACTAGTTAATGGCAAACTTATTTAACCAGAGCACTGAACAAGCTCAATACATAGTCTTTAGTTAACTAGCATGTGATAACCCTTCTCTGCCTCACATTACTTTTTGTACAGAAAAATCTCTTGTTTTCATAGGGCTTATATGTTGCTACATATTACACTAATGCTGTGTAATATATAAAATTACTCTGATAAAGACACACTAACTGGAGATAATTTCCAATCTGTCCACCCATGAGACAGTTTGCTTTTAGAAAAATACACTGAAATGGCAATTAAAAATAGAAACAAAACTACCATGATGGATATTACATGATAAAGGCAAATGAACACAGCTGCTGCAAAGCAAAACCATGCATCACTAATCTACTCAAATTCTTGAGCATGTTAAACAAAACAGCAGACAAAGAGCCCAGTTGGTTGATATAATTTATTTGAAGTTCAAAAAAGACTTGGAAGAGTTACGTTACAAAAGGCTACTAGGAAACCTGAAGTTATAAAACAGTGTTGCAAGTTTAAAATGGGCAAAGATATGGAACAGAGCAGATACACTCCTTTTTTTTCTTGGACATTTGTTAATTATGGTATGTCTTTTCAGAGTCTACTAACACCTATGATTTAGGAATACTTCACTTTAGTTGAGTAAGTAACAGAAGTCTACGAAATTTTGCCACAGTAATTCAGAAAACCCTCAAATCTAATTTGGTCTTCCAGTCTAGCAAGCCTATATTTACACAAAATTAATTCATTCTGAGAAAATATTTACAGCCTTGTCTGCATTTAGCAGAAATCTGTCATTTAAGAACCAAATAACTAAAAGTAAATATGCTAGTAAAGAACAAAAAACCTTGGTCTGCCCTTGAGGTTCTGACACATTAAGTCATGATTATGAAAAATATAAATGCAATGAGCAAGTAAATACACCATCAAGTTTTTGTGTAGATGCAGAGGATTTGCAAAAACATTCTATCACTACAGCTTGTTATGACTAGGAAATGTTCCAGAAGTAAGACCTTGCTGGTATAAGCAGAGCTTCTCAGAAGGGGTCAGAAAAATACAATGTAGATTTATAATCTGTTTATAAATGAGACCTATGTACAAGTAGGAAAAGGTACAAAAAAAAACCCAAGACAATTAATAGTGGCTAGACAGAAAGAGAGATGACTCCGAGTACCTGGATTGTAGATGAAATCCAGCACTGGTGAGCATGACAATGTGCATCTGCATCAGAAGCAATCAGAACTTGTCACACACACTAGCGATGTCTACACTGACTTCAACCAACCAACCAAGAGATTCTAGCATCAGCCTTGACGAAGTTTCCAGTGTACCAAATTGGATTAAAAAATAAAACTCAAAGCATACCAAGTGTAAAGAGCTGAGAGAAAATAACAAGGAAGACTTTTACAAGCACTGATACCCACAAAGACAAAAGAGGGCACTTTGTGTTCAGGAAGAAAAAGACAGACTCTGCTGCATTCCAGAGAAAATTCTTTAAGGAATGTATGACAGAAAGATACAAACTAACTCTTAATTCAAAATGAAATGTAATAAACTCTAACTGAAAAAGAAATACCATTTCCACATACTGCATATATCAGTTTATGGAAAGAACTATCACAAGACATGATGGATCATAATTGCTTCCAAGAATACCAGTGTAAACAGATGATGACCATTCCTCTAATTTGATTATGAGATCACAGAAAAAAAGAATCAGAAATCCCAATGCTTACGTATATCAGTTTCCTACATAATAAACAGTGTAAACAAAACTTAATTTTCTCCTGATTCCTTTTGTTGACAGTAGCGCCAACAAAAGGGCAAGTCACAGCACTTCACCCCCAGGTAATATACACTGATTTTGTATGTAAGCAGCTACTAGCAGATGTAGTATGATACTTACTTTGCCCAAATAGTATACACAAAAAGTGCCATGTGCTTATTACACAAGAATAAACTATGTCTTTATGTGTTTGACTGGGGAGGTGTTATTGCACAGTAAGAATCTTAAAACATCCACTGAAGGCTTGCTAAATTTACTTGACAAGAAGAATAAAATAAGTAGTACTTTATGACAAGCAAGTCTAGAAAATCTCAAGATTAAATCCAGACTTGACTTTCAGTACGCGTATTTCTCAGTGGCAGCTCTTACTGGTATACTAAATCAGCAGCAAGAAGCTCTGTCAGACTGTACTGGCTAGAGAATACTCTCCCTGAAACACCCCAGGGACTGTTCTTACTAAATTACGCCACAGAATTTAGCAATCCTAAAGATAAAGTCAGGCGAAAAAAAGAAAAAAGGCAAAACCAGAAAGTTTATCCAAGCTCTCCACAGCAGCCACCTAAATTCAAGCAATGCAACAACAGCATGCTCCCTGGGATGTGAAGCATGCTTCACGTCTGGGAAGTCTGCAAGTGAGGCAAGACAAAACAGACACACGTTATCTTTTCACCATCAGGGTGCAGCTCAAGTGGTGAAAAGCTTTGGAGATAGAAATAATACTTGTATTAGGCCAAAAACACTTTTAATATTTAAGCTTTCAAATGTACAACTACCTTCTTAGTTGAACTAGATAAACAACTCACACAATCTGTTTTTTCATACAACAAAACCGAGTAATAAATCTTAATATTTTTTTTTTTTTTTTTTTTTTTTTTTTTAAGTGATCACAAAAATGGACTGCTTCCATCTGTGGGCAGAACCAGGGAAAGGGGAGACAACAGCAAACACGTACGCTCACTAGGAGTCTAACTTTAATATTTAAGCTTTCAAAGCTTTGCGATGTACATCTACAAACAGTTTAAAAAAGAACATTTTCTAAGTAATAAAGGTAGTAAATTCATGCAGAACCAGAGGACAGCAATTTCCAAAAGTTATTAGTGAATTTCATTTGTTTATCAAAATTCAGCCATATCACTTTTTGTTCATTAAAGCTGCACACATATTACACACTGTTAACTATGTTTCCATCATCACGGATTTTCAGATACATAACATCCAGGGAAATGGTATGTTTGCATCTAAATGGTATAATGCCTTAAAAAGATAGAGAGAAGGTAGCTCTAACCCTCTTTGTGTTGGTACAAGATCCCCAATTATCACAGATTATGTAGCAACAGTAATATTTTTGCCTGAGAAACATTCGTGATTTTCAGCAAAAATTACAGGGCTAAAGGTGAGCATAGATTTCAACTGAATAGTGACTAATAAGCCCAATGAATGCTGTAATTATAATTAATAATGATGCACTGTTTTTACTTCTAAAATAATTAGGTAGAAGGTAATCTCTAATGCACTGAGGACAATGATGAAAGCTGAACTCTTTAAAATCTCAGTTTTCCTACTGACCTTACTATACGGAGCAACAGAGTTTACCCCAAAGAAGATAAAAGGTTAAAACGCGCACATTTTTCTCCTCTCCACTTTTGTAAAACAAGGATCTCAACTATAATACTGTAAAATGAGGCAAAGTACCTAACAGTGAAATGTTTAAGATTGTAAAGTGCTAGGTACACATGCGCAAGAATACCAAAACAGTTCAACTGGTTTTAATACAATGTGTTTCCCCAGACACTAGAATAAAATCCTGATGCCACTGAAGTCAACAGCAGAACTCCTGTTTATTTCCAAGCTAGCTGTGATTTCATCTCAGGACTTTGTTACTTGTCAAGCACAGCTCTGCACCTTTGGACTTGAAACCTGTAGATGCTACCTTCAGCGACCTTTTCCCTGCCTTCAAATGCCGAAGTAGAGTTCCTCTTGGTTCCTAACTGTAATTTCTGAAACCCATATTTGTCACTCTGGAAGGCAGTGAAACACAAACAAACTTAAAGAACAAGATATCCCTGACTTCAGCACATGATCAACACATGGACAAAGTACATGAAAGCGATCTAATCCCTTACTATAGATGTAAGTCCAGCTACAGTTCAATTCAGCTTGCAAGAAAGCAGCTATGAAGAATTTCTGACATACGGCTGAACCAACAATGTCTGGAAGAACTTGATCTCCTATTCCAAACCACTTTGCCTACTTTAAAAAAAAAAAATACTGTAACCAAAAGCCCAGACTGCATTCCAGAGGTCTAGGAATAGCTTGTTTTCCTATTTGCAGTTGGTAAATTTGAAGTCTGTGTGGCATTCCTCTGTTTTTTAAGGACGTCTCCAATTTCTCCTCAAAAATTCACTCTGCTTCTTTCTCTACATGTCAAATTTTGCTTTCCCTAGAACTTCAAGCTTTAACAAATATTTTTCAGAGTTAAATTTGAGAAAATGCAGTTGCTTTATATGCCTTCTTTCTGATACTGCCCCAGTACTTAGTTTTGGTTCACATTTTTTGGTACAAAATATTATGCATGCATTCTAAGTCACTGAAGTTTGTGACTTACAGGTTTGAGTTATACTCTGGCATAACAGTAAACCACATTTCACAGTACTTACTTTTTCCCTCTGTTGCATAAGACATTTCTTTAAAACAGAAGATGAATGCTGTCATTTCAGCAAGTCTAAACTGTGAGAAAGACAGATTATAAGGTGTTTGAAATTACATCCTTAGAGCTCTATTTAGAAGCTTCTCCTCGCATTCTTTTGATTTGCGTGCTTCATTATTGAAATTTCTGCTAGAATTCTTTTTCTTTCCTCATTAATGACTTCAAAGAAATACATGCTTGAACTCCTAAATATATTAAACTAATTGAAATTATCTTAAAACACTCTGTGACTGCTCAGCAAACCAGAAAAAAGACTCTGCTTCTGGAAATAACATGCTATTTAGTTAGTGAACTCCACACACAATCAATTAAAAAGTAACACATTTAATTAAAGAATACCATCAATATATACACATATAATTTAAGTTTCTTAAAGTTGCTGATGTACCACATAGCCTAGAAACATAAAAAAAAAAAAGTAACTGCAAAAAAGCTCCTAAAATACCTTTTTTATTATTATTTATTTAAACAAAGGCCTTCATGGCAAGTATTATCTTTATTTCTTGGGGGGGGGGGGGGAATTTAACAAAAAAAAGCAACCGTTTATGTACCTTCCACATCAGGACAATTCAGATGTACAATTCAAATGTACAAACTCATCAATTTATGGTACCATTTGAAGTAGTATTTGATATATGTAGGTCTGTTAATGAGAAACAAAAATTTAAGTACAGCATTTCCCTCTATAGGAGTGAGTTCTATCATAGAACTTCTGAAAATTAAACCAAGATTTAAATTTAGTTTAGAATAATACACAAAACTGAAAAAAAAATAATCCTTAATGTAGCTGTATTTTGGGCTGCAAAGAAAGAGAAAACCAAATTATCCTGTTAAAAAATATTGTATAAAAATGATAAAGCAAATCAAAACCTGTATTTTTCTATTAGATGATTGATAATGAGAATTTACTGCCAAAATGAACACAAAACTTATTTCTTATAAGATTTGCACAGGCTAAATCGATGTTGAATCACAAAACAGATCAAACATCCTTATGCACATACTTGTACATCTTGCAAACAAAATACTGAGATAATTTCTCACGGCAGGAATATAAGCAAAATAACCCAGTACCATCTCAGGACAACTAAAAAAGCCTGCATTTTAAAACATCCTATTCCGTGGTGCCAGCTGGTTTGTGAATTACACATCCTCAGCAGCCCAGCAGAACTTGTTTCACTGAACGTCTGGAAATTAGCATTCCTGCCAAACAGATCTTTTTTGAGGCTTTTGCTTCTCCCCACATCCAAGTAGCCTGTAAAAACTCTGCAGCCCTTGGTTCTACCTGAAGCAAATCCATCTCTGAATTAGCAAGGACTTCAGAAAGCCGTGGATACTGTGAAACCAAGAACATTATACTTCGCTACCTTCAATCATGATGATGCTAGGCACATTCTTCCTGTTTCCAGCACTTTAATGTTCCTGTAATTGCCTAGTATTTCTTGACACTTTTTGAGTCCTTTGGCAGGATTCATTACTCAGTGCTATTTTTAGAAACTCCAGCAACAACTCATATAGATACCTACCCTTACACACCATTTAATTATGAAAAGGCATAGCTCTTTGGAATCCCTGGGCTTAACACCCTACTTTTGAACAAAGAGTGGAAGATGGAGCAGTCACTGCTCATCTTCAGTTCCTTAAACGCTGTTTTGGGCTTAGCTTGTTCAAACGCCTTTGCCCTTTCATTATAGGTACACCTGAGCATGTACAACAAGAAGCAATGAGCAGTCACTGTAAGCCGCACTATGGGCATCCACACACAACAGGTTTAAGCAATGAAGGCTGTGATTCTGCCCTTTTAGCTTACTAGTGCATACAGAAGTCCTGCAGTCTCTCCTTGGTACTTGCTGGGCAGGCAGCCTGCCACCTAGAGATCCGTTCCTCTTCTGTGGAAAATGGCTGAATCATCCACAGGCGCTTTCTGTATCTACAGCATGCATTCACAGAATCCATAGAATAATTAGGGTTGGAAAGCACCTTAAAATCATCCAGTTCCAACCCTCCTGCCATGGGCAGAGATACCTCGCACTAAACCATGGCACCCAAGGCACTGTCCAACCCGGCCTTGAACACTGCCTGGGATGAAGCCTTCACAGCTTCCTTGGGCAACCCATTCCAGTGCCTCACCACCCTCACAGTAAAGAACTTCTTCCTTATATCTAATCTAAACTTCCCCTGTTTAAGTTTGAACCTGTATTCTAGGGTAGATACATAAAGTTGGACTGGAGTAACAATCCACATCCTTTCTTCAATGATCAGCAATGGAGAGACACCATGAGCAACCCACCCCAGAGATGGTTTGTCCAAGTACCCCTGCTCAGGATAGTAATAGGTGATTGTGCTGATACTCTACTGCCAATATTAACTTCACAACTGGAGGAGGGGAAGGCGGGGTCAAGAAATGAGACACAAGGTTAGGAGAAAATGAAAATAAAAAAGCACCCACTCCCCAAATCCCCTGGGGCCACCATAAGCTGGTGTTATTTGGCTGAGGATCACCACTAGCAGAACTGACCACCAAGTCTTTTATAATCCTTACAGACTGCTGTTTCTTAGCTTATAAGGAGCTTTTTCTCATAAACGAACTTCTACATAGATGGACATAGAAACTGCTACAATAGAGAGGCTTGTTTTCATACTTAAAACAACCTAGTTACACCAAAATAGCATCTCCTGTGCATACTTGTTCTTCAAGAGCAGCTTATTTCCAGTTCAGCTTAACTCTTCATGCAGCACAAATGCACTTAGCCAAGAAATATCCCAAATATATTCCTTGAAAGAATCGAAGACCAAAACCCACAAGCACCTGAAAAAACAGGGCATGCAGAAATTTCCTACTAAAATTAAAACTAATCAGGTGGATGTTGAGAATATTTTGACTTGAAAAGTACCTTTAAAATTTTTAGCATTCTCTGTTCTGCAGCTTCCTGCATGAACTGCTGTAGTTCTTAGCACTGGTCTGTACTGTTTGAGGCTCTGCAGTTTCACAGTTCCAACTGCTTTCCTATTAATTGTGAAACAGTGTATAATTAGAAAAATAACAGTATTTTAAAGTGACATACTAAAAGGTAAAAGTTGGGCTGCACTTTCAGCCATAATCATTTTTTGTGCCTACTGATAGCTTGAGCTCTTAACTACAGCTCCTATGAATGCCAAAATTTCTTGTATGAAACTCGCACACAAAGAACTGCACACTAACTGTAATAATTTCATTTTACTAAATTCTAAAACAATTTAGAAAACAACTGCAGCAAATACAGTGCATAACAATCACAATTTATTTGACTATACAGGATAGGGTGGGGTTTTTGGTTTGGTTTTTCCCCAAACATAGGAGGGATGGGAGGAAGTCAAGCAGGAAGGAATAGAAAAGCCAAAAGCTGACACTCAACTTTTATAACAGAGGCATATATTACTCCTTCAATTCTCTGTAACAAGTTTAACAATTACAATGATACATTTTCAGAATACAGTAGCCGTAATTCATAGTTTAACTGAATCTAAAGTAATTATTTACCCAAGTTACATAACCACAGTCAAAACCAGCTATGGCTTCTCATAGCATGTGTTTAAGGGTACAGTTGAAAAAGTAGTTCTGAAAGCTTGTGCCAAGCATGCTAAGAGTCTCTAAAAATAACTCTCTCCTAGCAAGCACTATCATGTTAAGAAGCTAAACATTTTAAGATGACATGAATACTGTTTTCTTTATGGTTAGGAAAGTTTTCAAACTATTATCAATTACTGTAACTGCATTACACTCCGTACCAGGAAGATGCTGAACTAGAACAGCAACTACTTCTGATTTGAGTCACTGTATTTTAGAGCTTCATGAATATTATCAAGAGACACAAACTTAGTAAAGCCACACGAAGTTCAATGTCAAGTAACCTGGCAACTATTATGCACAGAGCTTATCATCTACCTCCTAGTACCAAAAAGAAGCTTTGACTTTGAACTGTACTTGTAAGAAGAGAAACATTTATCAAGCCTTCCCACAGAAACTTCTATCTACAACAGTACAGCCTCCACAGATCAAAGAAAAAAAATAAATGTGTGGCAATCCCCAGCTTTTATTGCCTCTTTGGCTTCATTCTTTCAGGCTGGAGGAATCTCCCCCTCCCTTTTCTCTTTAAATGGAAAACACAGACTATTCAAGTATTTTTTTAAATGTCATGATCTAACTAAACCAGTAGTGTGTAATCTTTTGTGTAAGAGATGCATTGCCTACAGTGTAATCTAGCAAACTGAAAGATAGGCCTACTAAACTCTGCCACTCTAAGCCCAGGTACACAGCTACTGTAGCATTCAAGACATGTTTTGTAACATATACAGAGAAGAATCTTTCAGCTTAAAAAAATAAAGCAGGAAGTTGGCACACTTGGTTATGTTTCAAGAAGGAAACTTTCTTTTGCCAGACTTGAAAAGGAGTGGATTTTAACATTTTCAGCTTGGAAAATAAGAAAAGATTCTATTTATAATCACATAACTTAAGAAAAGAACAACAACAAACAAACAACATACACAAAGCCAAGAAAATGCCATATTTATGTTTTAAAACTCTAGCATATCTCAGTGTGGATATTTTACGCATTAAAAGAAAATTAAATTAATTGAAAACGTTGTAGAGTGTCCACAAAGCATGACATTTTCAAGAAGGGAGTGCAGCCAATGAAAGCAAAGAAAGCTCATTTTAAATTAAGAATCATCTGTTAGTTTCCATAGCTACTTTTTAAACAATTGCAAGCTCTATCATTTCTTAGAACAACCTTATTTACTATGAATAACTTTAAAATGGCTGTTCTCAGAAAAAGCTACTTGAAAGCATTCACAAAAAAGTATGATAATTAACAGTGGCATCTGTTTCAAACATTTTAAAAAGACAAAGACTGTGTTTTATTATGAATAACTTTAAAATAGCTGTTCTCAGAGAGCTACTTGAAGTACGATAATTAACAGTAGCATCCGTTTTGAACTTTTTTAAAATACCAAAGTGTTAAATGCAAACAAACAGCTGATAAAATATTTGACTTTTTCATAATATTATTACTAGTAATACATTGTAAGCCTTAGATACATCAACCGGGATTCCAATCTTGCCATGTGATAATGTGCAAACACATTGCAAGAAACAGGAACGAAAGGAGCTTCAAGAGAAGAACAGATTTCCCAAAGTGAAAATTTGTCACCAAACCTCCCCCCACATAATTTTCATAAATAATTTGTTTCATTTCAACAAGGGCAATTTAATACAAGTAAATATCAATTAAGCAGATAACAGCTATAACAGCCTATCCTGGTGCAAATAAATGTGTATCACACAGAAAAAGCAGCTGCGGTTCATGTCACATGATTACATGTTGAACAACATGTTGGACAGGTCCAGTATTTGACCTGGTCTAGTGGAAGGTGCTCCTGCCCGTTTCAGGAGGGGCTGAATCAGATGAACTTTAAGGTCTTCCAACCTAAACCATTCTATGATTCTATGACCATCCCACTGCACTGTATAGAGCAACCTAGATAGTATGTAAGCTAAAGGAACTCCAGGTCTCTGTCCATACTTGCCAGACCTTGCTAGATTCTACCCCTAGAAAAAGTTTAAGCATTCATTACAGAAGCTATATAGCTTTGCAGTTACACTGTTTCACTTGATATTCCACCAGAGAATCCAGTAGGCTGAAGATTAACCCCCATGACATCTCCAAAAGGAGATTTGCCATATAGTATGCAAATGTTTCAGGAAACAACTACATTCATTAACAGTGAGCCACATACATTCCTCTCCCTTGGAAGGTTAAGAGTACAGTACACAAGAAGGAATGGCAGTGTACACACAAAACAGTTCTCCAAAGATGTGTTAAGTGCCTGAAAGAAAAAATGGCAGGAAGATTATGAAAAGAGTGCCTATATCCTCTTCAAGACCTTGATCAGCTAAACCAGCAAGAAGTAAAACCTGCTCCCTCCCAAAAAATGGCATCCCAGCTATAGAAATGAGAAACTGAAAAAGCAGTGAAATGCCATCCCTCCAGACTAGCCACTACATAAAGGACAGACTACTCTGGAATCACCCCCAAATGACTGACTTACCAGGAGCACTGCACACAGAATTAGCAGTTCCCCTCTACTCATTTCAGTAAAAGCAGAACTTGGCAATGAAGGGAGGAAAAGAGAGGGAAAAAACAGGGAAAATATAACATTTACACAACTCTTTCCTTTTACAACTTCGTTCTCTTCAGTCTTCATCACCTGAATTCCCATTAGAAATGTTTTAAGTGTACAGCTGTGAGTTACAACTCTTTCTAATCTCACTTCCAGAAGCACATCAAAAGATGATCCAATTTAGGAATTCACTGGATTTCCAAATAGCCCATCAAAAAAAAAAAAAAAAAAAAAGTAACTTTTTTATAGATACAGCCCTCAAGGGTGCAACAGAAGGAAAATGCTTCAGGATGCAAAACACACTGCAGTGAGAAGCCACTGGAACAGTGAAAAGGGGGATGAGAGGGAGCTGGCTTCTTATTAAGGATCTTTATGCGTGCAACAGCTGGAATTCCCAAACAGGCTTTATAGAATAACAACTACAGCTGTTTAAAAGCAGTAAGGAGGCACAGCTGGGACTGTGGTGACCAGCAGTTGTCCTCCACTTCAGAGATTCAAGGTTCTAGTGCAGGAAGCAGGAGACACACCAGTTTTTTTTCTACAGTAAATAAACACATAAATCTGCCTCCATCATAATTATTAATTTGATAGTGGCATCAATTCAATAACCATCCTTGTCCACCATGCAAAAACCAGGACAGAATCCATATCGAAGTAGTAATTAAGATCAGAGAATTAATCAATTGTACAGGGTTTACATAGAACCCAACTGCTACCTTTCCCAGAAGCATTTACAGGCTATAAAATACAAAACTGTTTGAGGAAAGAGTACTCCCAGTGTAAAATCTGTTCAAAGGTAAGTTGGTTTAACTTTTTACTCCCCAAAATTGTCATACTCTAAAAGTACTTTACGAACTTAAACCTAAAGCTATTCTAAAGTCAGATATTGCTCTCCAGAGGTGGTCACTGAAGATGATTACCAAAGAATTAACTTCAAAGTGTCGTAGACATGTGGCTCAGAGAACAGCTGAGCAGCATCCTGAGGGGGTGTGGAATCTCAGTGAGACTAAAAAAGTATTAAGATTGCAAATATTCTGAAGCTGATGTAAAGGAAGCCATGAATAGTGCCTACAGCCTGAAAGTTTAGATCTTGGTTGACTGCTTCCTGTACCACAACTTTAATTCTTAAGAGTTTAACATTCTCTGCTATAAAAATGCTTTAATCACATGTATCATGGAGAAGTATATTTTTTCTGCATTGTCATGACCCTACATATTGAAAAGGCAAGGGGCAACAATTTTAAACTGAAAGAGGGATGTGACAAAGAAGGTTTTACAATAAGGTTGGTGAGACATGGGAACAAGTTGTCCAGAGAAGCTGTGGCTGATCCATTCCTGGAATTGTTCAAGGCCAACAGGGCTTTGAGCAACCTGGTTTAGTGGAAGGCGTCCCTGCCCATGGCAGGAAGGGATGAAACAAGATGGTCTTTAAGGACTCTTCCAACCCAAACTATTCTGTAAGTCTGTGAAAGTATCAAACAACAATGTATTTGTCTAACACTATAAAACTTGACACTTTTTGTTAACAGTTTACACAAACATGGTGCCAGAAAGGTCAAGAGTTTTGGTGCATGGCTCAGAAAACAGTATGTACATAGGTGACTGCAGACTTGTCAAACTGGAATAAAGTTCTATGGAAGAAACAACTCAATTTAAAGCCTAATGTAACTAGGCTGATGGCACTTACAAATACCATAGGAGAATTTTTAAATTGGAGACTGGGAAAAAAAATATACAGCTCAGTGATTTACTGAAGCCAGTGACTCAAGTAAAGAACAGATGCTGGTAATACTTAAAACATGTAACAGTGAGAAATAGAACAACCTGCATGTTCTGAAATAGTATGGAGGAGGCAACCAAATCAGAAATACCTATGTTTCTAAATGAAACATTACAAATGCAAGAAATAGAATGCAGAAAGAATGACCAGCTTCATACAGGCTTATTAGAAAGGAATCATTCCTACCTTGGGAAAATGAAACTAATGGTAGGACAGGAAAAAATCTGTGGAATATCCTGGATATTCCAACAGAGCACTTTGAGAAGCAGCACCGCTCCTCCAGCAAGAGTAGACCCTTATATGAGATCAGCAAATTAACCATATCAATCACTAAAAAAGCATCACTGTGAACTGCAATTTTACTGCGAAGACAGGCTATACTACTACCTGCCTGAGACAGTGACAGCTACCATAATCACTGAAGCTACAAAGAAAGGAAACAACAGTAATATGAATTTCAATTACCCCTAAACAATAGCGCAAACATAAAACTTCTGTTTGATCCAACACTGATCACCCTTTTCTTGCACCAAAGGTTTACTCAGACAAGTGGCATTACACAGCCACATAAAATCATAAGCCAACTGCCTTTTGTGATCACACAGATTAGCTTCCTCCTCCTGTTTGGAATAAGCTCTGTCTGGCTTGAGATCCCTTGAGTTGGGTCCCTATAACTTAAATCTCTGTATCAAAAAGAGATTCAGTTTCTGAGAAACCTTTTCCTGTAAGATATACTACTGAAAATACTGAACATCCTGTAACACCTGTTTGTGAGATCTTCACTAGATGACAGCTCAAATGTGGATAAAACAAGATGCTCATGCAAAGGCAGGCTGCACCAACTCAGGAACATCAATAATTTAAAGCATAGGACATTGCAGCTGAATCTCATGAATGTTTTGCATGGTGGTGCCATGGTGATAGTTTCTGGTTTTCAAATTTTTTTTCCTGAAGTATCTTTTGCTCTCCTGGTGAACAGAAGTCACCACACTGCTGAAAGCTCACTGTACTGAACAATACTTGACATGATCAGAGGCTACCTAGCTCCAGTCCACTGAAAGAACTCTCTGCTGAGCTCTCAACATAAAAAAATTGCACACTTGCAGCCCCAAGTATTTCAGCCAAAACAGTTCACATCAAAAGGTCTTAAAAACAAGTCATCACAACAGACTGAACTATGTCCACCAAAACACCAAAAGCTTCCCTTAAGGCAGTTTGCCATACCAATCTGCCCACTTCTCATACCACTGCGAACTAACAGGATCTATCAAATGACTGAACTATTTTGTAACAGTCATATTTTTCTGTGTTTCAGACCATAGTCAAGGAAAGCCATGTCTTTACACTCACATCTGGTACAAGCCAATTAACAGCAAGGATAGTCTAATAGAGGTAACTACAAATTATCAGTTAGCTTATCGACTAGCACTGAAATGTGCAACAGCACTGCTCAAAAATGACACCATGGCTAAAGGCTTGATATCGCTGTCATCAAAAAATCATCACCATATTCTCTGCCAACACAATGATCCCAGTCCTAAGGGAGACTAGCCATTTCAACTAAACAGTGACTTCAGCTCCTGCAGCCTGATGACTACATTCCCCTAGAATGATGAACGGAGGTGTTCTTGATGGCTGACTCAGTGCCTGGCAGCACAAATAGATGAGTAACTACCTTTGAATCAGTTTTTGTTCTAGCACACACATATCAACAGCACTGCCAAAGACTACAGAAGTGAGAATAATTGCAATATCAGAATCTCAAAACATCCCAACTTACCAATAGTTGGTGCCAAAAGTCCTTTATGTATGCCTAGTGGTGCTGCAGCAATTATGTTAACCATGCCCTCAACTGACAGATCAGAACCTCGTTGCTAGTCCCAAAAAGCCTTCTGACCTTCATTAGGAACAGTGTGAGGAAACAAAGCCTCAGCAGTGAAAATGCAAACTCATATGCAGCCTTTGTTTACATTAAGGAGACTCCTGTGCAGAATGCCCTGCCATACTGAGAAAAAACAAACAAACAGAAAAAATAATTAAAAAATTAGTCCTGGAATTTCTAGAATGACAGAATCAAATAGTTATCTATATTAGTATGTTTAAGTTTGGGATCAAATTGATCCAAAACCACTGATCTTCCTCAGTGTCATGGGTGCAGCAGCAGCAGTCATTTTTCTTTAAGCAGTAGCTGGTGTACCATTGTGTTTTGGATTTTCGGCTTGGGAGCAGTGCTGGTAACACCAGTGTTTATAGTTATAGCTTAGAATGTTTAGGCTGGGCAAGGACTTTTGGAGTTTCATGCTCTGCCAGGGAGGAGGGGAGCCGGGAAGAAGCCGGGCGGAAGCAGAGACAGGGC
>JASSUY010033031.1:0-32341 GCA_032466535.1 Forpus xanthops
CCCGGGGTGGGCACCGCCCTCGGCGCCCCCTGGTGGGAGGGCGGAGCGGCAGCAGGCGGGGCGGGGCGTACCAAAGGGGCTGGGAGGAGGTGGTGGACGGTACCAAAGGGCGGTAGGGGGAGGGGGGGAGGAGGATAACGAAGGTGACAAGGCTGAATACCTATTTAGGTTAAAAGCAACCCAAAACCACATCTTGGCAAGCTTTGGTGCTGGGTCTGCTGCTCTTTTTGTCCATCTTCTTCAAGAGCAAAGGGCAAGAAATGATCTTTCCACCGATGTATTTTTATGGTGAATTCAAGTTTAGTCATGTAGCAAAAGCTCTGCATCAATTAAAACATCATAGCTATATCAATTAAAACTTCATAGCTATATCAATTAAAACTTCATAGCTGCATTCTGCTCTTCTAATTTGTATCTGTTAAGTCACCAGCGCTGTACTAGGCACTCTGCGCTAACACTTTGGGGCGGTAGTTTCCTGGTTACTACTGATGTTAGCACAAGTGATAAGGACAATTATGCTTAAAACAATTAATTGTGTTAACATAGCCTAAATGGTATGCATCTCTAGGCATGCACTGCCTTCCTGGTCTGCTTTTGTACCTAAGGGATCAGGGGTGTGCTTGTTTCCATACGTGTGGCACCAAAGAGAACCAGTGGATCATGAGCCAAAGGAACAGGTAGGGAATGGCTATGTGGTTGCTGTCCTTTGTAGCTGACGTTTTTATCTCGGGGGGGGGGGGGGGAGAAATCAATACAGTTGAACTGAATCAGCCTCTGATGCAAGGCTATTAAACTGTGATGATGTTACAGTCACGTCCAAGAAGTGACCCAGTGCTTCCTGGTAGAGCTGAATGAAGACATAACAGCTCTCGCTTTAATCTTTTGTGCTATAACAAAAGCCCTGTCTTTATTACCCATAGGTAATAAAGGCAAACACGATGACACTGGTAGAGGAAGGCTTCCTGGCCTTGTGTCTGCCTAGTGCAGAACTACTGTACCCCCATGGCACAAACTGAGTGTATTCAGAGGCAGGTAAGAGCAAGGTGTTTGTGCAGCAGGAAACTGAGCTGAGCTTGCTTAGGGTGGGGAGATGGTGATTAGTGATAGGAGCATGTGTCCACTCATCCACGTCAATGCACCTTCCTGCTGCTTCGGAATGTGCTGGGCTCCTCCTTGTGTGGGGCAGAGATGAGTCAGCACCGTATCACCTTGGCAGTGACATGGGTTTACGTGGCCACTGCAGCCCAACCTTGTTACTTAAAACCAGTAGATAGCTGCCGTTCCAATGCGGTATCATATACCACATTTCCATATTGCCATCAAAAAGACGTAGTATTAAACCAGGCTGTACATGCAAACACACCTATATATACACACACAAATAGAGGAATTAGTTGAGGGGCTAAAATAAACCCTGTCTTCCCAGGAACATGAGCATAGCTATTTAACTGGTATGGGGGGAGTGTGGTTCAGAAGAGCCTGACTCAGCTTCATGTTGTGAATCTAGTTTTACCACTGCCTTTCAGTGTGATCCTGAGTAGAGCTCTCAGCTTCCCTTCACTGTGATGCCTTTTGCTTAAGAAGAGGAAGAATAAGAATCATTCAGTGCCGGGTGAGGGTGGAGAGGAAAAGTTCACACTAGATAATGCTTGTAGAGGCTGGCTTTGGGCGAGTATCTCCGGTGAAGGGCACTACAGTATGATAATAACTGCACTGTCAATAAGCTGTTAGGAAAAATGGTTTACCGTCATCTAAGGAGCTTTTCTGCAACTGATTCTTGTTCTTTTTGCATGGAGCTGATGGGAGTTCACTGCTCTAGACATTAAGGAATGGATTATTTTAATGAGTGGTAATCACTGGTAAAGTTAGAAGCAGAATAACACAGAACAATGAAGTCATCCCCAAATGCACAGGGAGAACATACTCATTTGTGCTCAAGTATAACACATATCGAAAATACCACTTCTCCCTGTGCAGCTATGCTTGGGTTCTGGTGATGTTGGGGAGAAGCGTCTATATTAAACATCTGGCCTGCTTTTGATCAAAATCAATACCTGCATGTGATCGAGTTCTCAAGTTGGCCACAAAAGCCAAGGGATCATCTGCTTTTGTATAGTTATGTGTTCTATTTGGATGGGTAGGAGGGTGCCTTTCCATTCAGCAGTCTTCAGGAAGAACAGAGGTTTTATGGTAGCACATCTCTTGGACGGGATATGGAGGATTGCAGACAATCAGGGATTACCAACTATTGCCGTGCTGCAGGCTGAGATTTATCTGCTACTCAGCCTTGGTTCTTATGTGCCTTTGCTAAAATCCTTTCGAAGGGTGACAGCATTCACAACCATTAACATTGCAAGCAGGCAAAGTACAGAAGTCAGGGGGCTTTATTACAGGAGAAAGGGAACAAAAATATTGGGAAGATTACAGTGGAAAGCATGTCATGGTGAATAAGGAGTCAGGCTTCAGTCTTGGGGAGAACTGGCACCCAGCCTGGATTAAATTAGATGTTAGGCTTGTTCTCTTTTTAAACTTGATCTTGGATTTCCTTCTGTCACCTCACATCCTTTTACAGGCAGTAGCGCTGTAGCCGTGCATATTTATTACATTCAGACATATTTTGCAAGTCACCTTCACAACTTCTTTTCTTTCCCTGGAAAAACTGGTTGGTTACGTAGAGACTGAATTTGCAAGTCTAATCTTCAGCATTTATTAACCCTTATTAGCTTGGTTGCTCAATGAACAGGTAAGCTCTCAGCCTTGTTTGTAGTTTCATTTCCTTCTATATATTAAATCAAAGTCTGTTCTTCTGTTTGGATTTTGTAATCCAGATTCCTTCACACATGAAAGCAACCTGCACTTTCAGCATCCTGGGTGTGAACCTGTGGTCCTCTTTGAGACAGAACAGTGGTCTTGCTGTCTGAGAGAGAGCAAGAACTGATTGCTAGCACTATACCCCTTCCTTTCAGGAAGCCAAAGGGACGAGGAGCTGGTTTACATACCTACAAATACTGTCTGCCTTAAGCTCATAGTGAAGCTACAGTAGAAAGGCAAACACTGTTTTTCCTCCCAAGTCTGAGCTAGAAGCACTCGCTCTATTTGCTTGTGGTATTTCCAGACCTGCTGAAGGCCTAGAAAGCACAGCCACCAAGGCAAACGCAATTACTTATTGAGGCAGAGGTTGGTGCACCAGGAGACAAGTTGTTGGGATAAACACAGCTGTGTTTTTCCCATTACAGGGTTCTCATTTACGTGGTCAGTCAGCCACATAACCTTGTCTGTGCAAAGGTGCGGGGTAAACACATGTCCTTGGGAATAGCTAGGACTATAGGAGTTACTCTTGAACTTCATCTTGAATAGGGTTCTCCAATGTTTAAAACAAATACAGCTGTGGTTATAGCTATTAGAGGGAATGGTTAGAGCTTATTAATAGTGGGGAAAACAACCTGCTATGGAGCATACATACATATGGAGTATATGAAGTCAACCTTTGTAATCAATTGTGCTTTCAATGCTTCCGATTCTACCACGACAGCCTTGTGCCCCCCACGTTCAGGTTTCAGACAAACCCCTCGGAGTTCCCTGGGAGGAAGACTTTTCCCTCTGAGGAGAAGAAACATTTCTTCTGCATCACGGCACTTGGGAAGCTCCTGAACAGACTTTGATTACGTTCCCATGCAAACTCTAGGCAAACCCACAGCCACAAAATGCTACGGTTGAGGGTTTCAGAGGGAACAATGGCCTTGTGTCCAGGAGAACAGCCTGAAACACAGAGACTGTCCACAGCCAGCAAGACCCAAGGGGCCAGGCAGGGCTAGGAAACAGCTCATGTTCCAGCACTGGAGCAATTCCCACTGCTGCACCAAGTTAAGCTCACCTTCACCACCAGGCTTAGGTTGGCTGATGAGCATCTCTGACCCTCATTTTCACCTCAAAAAGAAGTTGGAATGATGCCGAAAAGCGCAAGTGGGATTTTCTGCATAGCCATAGGGTTTGTCCTGGGCCGGCAGAGATGTCTGCATGAGGCGAGTGCTGCTGGATCCCCCATGGTGTGTGGAGTTCCCATCAGGCTTCCAAGTCTGTAAGAAAACCCTCATGGTTTTAGCGTTGAGGCAGATTCATCTGCCGCATGCCAAAAGCATGATAAAAGGACTTGAAGCCATGAGTTGTAAGGCTCAGTGGCAAAGTAGCCTTGAGTTACCCGGATGCAAAAGAGGGAATTCAGCACCTGTGGCAATGAACAAAGTCAGGCCCTGTTATCAGCTTGGATCAGTGCCACCAGCAGGGACAATCTGCTGTTTGCAATGTGCCATTTCAGTTAAAGCTGGACCCGGCCTGGGAATACAGTGCTGGGATTATCACCATAACAGGTTTGGGAAGCAAAGGCTCCCTTCCTGAAGTTCACTGTAGTCTTTGCAGTAAAACTAATCTGTTTGTATCCTGCATTCCCTGTTTGCAGCACTGCCTGGGAGAGACACACGGGACACAATCAAAGCACCTTTTCTGGCATCTCATGTACAATCAAGCATCCTACCAGCACTTCCCAGGGTGAGTTGCCTCCACTGGGTCCCAGCTTCCAATTCCCTCCCCTCCAGTTTTTCAATTAAGTAGAACTTAATTCCGCTTCCATGAACCACTGGCCACATTCTGCTCCCAGACACTGATAATAATGTAGAATGAATCACTTGCTGCCAGCGCTGGGTGGAACTCCCAACCTCATCATAGCCACACAGTGCAAACTTCCATCAAGCAGGAATGCTTGATTTACAGAAGGGTAAAATGCAGAGTTTGGAGTGTGACAGAGGTTTCCTAAGCAGAGGGAGATAAGACAAGGAGAGCTCTCATTCTTCCAAGGCACAGATTTTTATCATATCACAAAATCAAGCAGCTGAAAAGATTCCAGTCACAAAGCGCTGTTCTTTGAGAACGGGTTAGGCTGCCTGCCCTTGTGTAGAGACCAACAGCCACATGGCATCCGGGATGGAAACAAGTTCTTAAACAGGTTATTCCTATGGCTTATGGCCATTATCAGATCCTAAAGTCTTTTACATACCTAATCTTCTGTAGGTTGCTCTTGTCATTCCCTGCAAGGCAGCTAGAACATGGATAGTAGATACAGCCATCATCGGAGATGAACGTTACCTTGAAAACCCTGAACGCAAACAACACCCCCACTCCATTGGCTCCATGTTGAGTGGCAGAGGTAGTATTTTATTTTCTGAGCATCCCTCCTCCAAAGAGGTTGTAAAACATCGCTAAATGAAAATAAAACATCGCCAACAACAGAAATGCAAACCTGCTGAAAATGAAAGAGCAGCAGCATTCAGGTATCAGAAAACATGAGAGCTAAAGTGCTTGAGATAATGCCTTAACTATACACAGTCTGAAGTCTCTCTTTTCCCCATAGAAGTGCTAGTTTTCAACAGCATCTGCCTGGCTGCATAGGTTTCTTCACCAGTCTATGGCAGGATAACACTACTAGGCCAGAGCCATTACCCAGAAGGGGTAGGAGCAACATATTTCTCCCTCTCCCTCCTACTAAAAGTAAGTTAATAAATAATATTCAATGGAACACATGTTAAAGCTCAGGCAGCTCAAGTGGGACTTGCAGGGAAGCGACCGTACAGATTTCCCATGCAGAAGTCCCCAGCATGGCCTGAAGCCGGACAAAGCTTTGGTGGGATTCATAAAGTGCTCTCTTTTAGTGTTTTCTGCCTGTCTTTAGCAGTGTTTTCCCTCAAACCAGCACCAGGGCTTGTGAGTGAAAAAGGTTCTGAAATAAAGAGACCGATTTTCAGCGGATGCTGGAGCCAGACAATTGCACAGTGCACACAAAGAGTCAAAAAATCCCAAAACCAAGCCAAAGCGAAAGAAAACCCCAAACCTACCCCAGTGATGGTAAAACTTTTCATCCTTAAAAACAAACACTCACCAAGCACCAAGAGCAAATCTGAAAGTAACATTTGCTTCCTGGTCCCATGGCTCGTTCCAGCAAGGATGGTTACTACGTGGTACGAGCTCAGCAGCAACGGTTGTGAGCCTGAGCCTGCAGGCACTCAGTGCAAAACTCTCCCTGTGCTCAGCCCCATGGGAGTGATCCAGTTTTCACTGAAGCCAAAGGGAGCTCCCTAAAGACTTCAGCAGACTTTGGATGGGCCCCATAGACCGACAGTTGGAACGGAACCTTGGTTTACAGTCAGTTTTTCTATCCAGCCACAAAGCCACCCCCTGACACTCCTGAAGGGGTTTTCAATCTTCCCCTCCACGCATGCATTTGACATCCAGTACAGTTAATAGCAGTTACACATGCATATTGATGGGAGAAAAGTCCCAGTCGAGTGAAATTACTGGTAGTAAGAAAAGAAACCCAGTAGAAACACTGGGAATTGCTAAAGACCCAACTCCCTTTGAATTAATCCATTTCCCTGTTTAAACCAGCCGGCATCTGCCCGCTGGGCTGTAATGCAGGAAGCTCTATAGTGTGTGTTGGTGTGTGCACGGGTGTGTGAGCAAACGGGCGGCGTTCTGCAGCCTGTGGACAAGCCACCTCCTGGTCCCAGCATCCCAGCAACCATCCGGAGCGCCGGCCATTGCCGCTCTCACTTGTGAACGCCGTTGTTGTAATCGTCCTGTGCCGGCAGGGAATGGTCTATCCTGAATTCCTCCTCCAGCCCACCAGGAGCCTTCGCTGTATCCCCCCGGACTCCAGGTTGGAGACTGTCTGAGCCGGCCCCCTCCAGTCCCAGGATCTGTCTCTGCACCAGCTTGGAATAAAGGCCTCCTTCTTCCATGAGCTGCTTGTGCGAGCCCTGCTGCACCACGCGGCCCTTGTCCAGCACAATGATGTTGTGTGCCTTCTCCACAGTGCTCAGCCTGTGAGCTATGACAAGCACTGTGTGGTTCTGCAAGTCACCGTAGATCGCCTGCTGAATCTGTGCAGGAGGAAAAGACATTAGTGCTTGAGCATCAATGGCTCTGCTTTGGAAGGAAGAACAGCAGCTTTGTAGTCTCTTTAAAGAAACCTCTGGATTTGCTCTCCTTTGGCTACGCAGAGGACACAAGGCTCCCTGCAGCACTACCAGCACCAGCATGTCCATTCCAGCTCTCGCTCTGCAACCAAAAGACTGCCTCAGTCCAGCTAGCCCTCAGGTATGTACACAGGTCTGATCCTGCAAACTGAGTTCTTATTAGAGTTGGACCCCAGATTTGGAGGCCACGAGGTGTTAGCATGGGCTGCAGGAAGCCGATACTGCCCAGAAAAGGGGGGCTATTCCCTCAATGCATCAAGGCAAAGCAAGAGAGAGTCATTTTCCAGCCAAGAGACAGACGACAGCACTAAGCAGAAGGCATGTGTCACATTGACACCCCATGATAGCCAAAACCAACTCCTGGCTGGCATTGGGTACCATGCACGTGGCTGAGGATCTGCAAGCCAACAGGCTGCTCCAAGATCGGATGCTCGCTCACACTGCTCTGCTCCATGGGTCAGCAGCACTCATTCGCTGGGACTGGGAGACACATCCTCATACCTCAAGCTTGAGCTATTCTCTTTCACGTCATTAAACAAGTGAGGCCAAACTGCTACTGGCAGAGCTGTCACATCCCAGCCGCATAAACCAGCTCAGCTCACAGAAAGCTCAGCGCCTTTCCTACCAGCATGGCTTCTTTGGTGCCTTAGCTGGGATCTCAGCTCAGGGAGTCCTGCTCTCCCCACTGCAGTACCAATTTTAGGGTTTTCCTTAGGATTCCATCCTAAAAAGCTGCACAGAGTTGCTGTATGCCAGTTAACACTGCCCACATTTAAGAAGGTCAGAGATCCCCTCTTGTCAGGTTTATCAGGTGCTGGCTGCGGTGAGCATAGGATTTTCCCTCCTTGGTTGATTATTCCTTTCCAATACTACAGCAGCACTGGAAGCAAATTCCTGCTCAGGAATTCGCATCTTACCCAAACCTCTGATTGCACCATGTCAAGACTAAGCTTGTCCACAGGCTGGAAACTGAAGCTACAGCCTCTCCTCCAAACCCAGATTACCTCTTCGGCCCAAACACGAGTCACCTACTCACCGCGTGTTCGCTCTCTGCATCCAGTGCACTCGTGGCTTCATCCAGGATCAGGATGGGGGGGGTTCGGATCAAGGCCCTGGCAATTGCCACTCTCTGCTTCTGGCCACCTGAGAGCTGGGCTCCTTTTTCACCTGCCTCTGTTGGGAAAAGGTAGAGAGGAAAGGGTCAAGTTAAAATGAAGAGCTGCCATCATGTTCAGCTCCCAACAGCATCAGGATGGTGTCACACTTCGAAGAAAGACCAGGTGAATGCTTCTGCTCACTTGGCAAAGCAACTTAAATGAGCTAAACATCCCTGCGGCTGCTGTCCTTCCCTCCAGCAGCAAGTTCTCCACTGCTACCTCAGGGTTTGAGGGACTGATGCTCATGGAAACAATGCAGAAGTCCTTGAGATCATCCAAACTCAAACTCTCCCTGCTCACCCATAAACACAAACCATTGTCAGCCTGAGCTGCCTCCTCTCAGAGCCCCACTGTCACAAATACACCAGTTTTTATTACTCTGTGTTTATCACAGGTTTATTTTCTTCCTCTGCAGGTGAGTTTTGAGTTTGTCTCCTGATCACTGCACCGGAGAGTGATGAGACTGCCAGTGCCACATCTCCATAACGCTGCCAGCCACCAGGAGCTGGACTGGTCTGGATGGGATGAGGAATCTTCATCCCGCTCCCATAGAATGGCAGCGGAAAAAACTCCCCTGGAATGGGCTCAGAAATCCTACAACAGCTCAGTCACCCCTAAAAGGCAACCAGGGTGCTGCACCTCTTCATGTAGCTGCCCTATACCACCAGCAAGCTGCCAAGGATCCATGTCCATCACTATCTGCCTGACTTTCCATCCAAGGGGAGAGTTCGTTTTCCCTAGGCCAGTGCAAGTCCAAACAGAGGGATTTTGGTACCTGTGTGGTATCCATCCTGTAACTCCGTGATGAAGGAGTGTGCGTTGGCCTTCTGGGCAGCCTGGACCACTGACTCGAAGGAGGCTGAAGGTAAGCCATAAGAAATGTTATCCGCAATAGAGCGGGCGAACAGCACCGGCTCTTGGCTCACCAGGGAGATCTGCAGAGAGGAAGGGAAGAGCAGGGGGTTGGAAGCAGAAGATGCACTGGCCGGTATCACAGATCATCAGCTTTTGCTCCTGCTGGGTAAGGCTCAAGCACAGTCCCGCCATTAAACCAAAATACAGACGTTCCCATCACTGTTTGCTCTTCCCAGAATGGGAACCAGTTGCAGGGACAAGGCAGGCTGGAAAAACCCTCTCCTCCTAGGCTTTTGCCGATTTTCTCTTCAAGGCCAGGAATCACGCTTGGGCTCTCCTGCATCTTTTAATCCAAAATTAGCAAGTTAGGGACATAGCTGCCGCAATCCCTTAATTGCTTAGCAACAGCCTCCCTGCCCCACCTTACAGCCACTGCTCTCACTCTCGCATTCAAGGCTTTGTCAAACCTTCAAGACTGGAATAAATGGAACCCTCCAAATCATTGCTCAGAACTGGGCATGGAGAGAGCCAGTGGGACATGGTCATATTTTAATTGACTTCTTCCCATGCTCCTAACGCCACACCAGGCTTCCTAAACTGAAAGACTCGCTTGTCTTTTAATTTCCTCTCAGTATGGGCAGGGAATGTAAATTAGTCACAGTGGCTTTGGCTTTTTGCCTGTCTCTGATCAACTGTTTGCAGGTTTTCCTGCTGACTGGTGAGGCCATTTGCTCTGGAGGCAAACAAAGAAAGCAGTTACTTGCAGAGGAGATGAAGGCTCATCTATGCTGACACAGATGAGAGCCAAGGGGCCCAAACCCCTCTCTTAGGCAAACCATCCAGCCCCTCTGGTGCACTTGCTGCCAGGTCCTGAGGTGTTTAACTCCCCATTATCCAAGATTTAGTTTAAGATCTTAAGGCAGAAAGTGCTGGAGGAACACAAACCTCTTCTTGCCAACCTGATTTAGATGATCCAACAGCCATAAACATATTTCTACTGTGTCGGCCAACAGATACAAAACAAAACATGGTTTTTGTTCTGGTTTCTGAAGGCTTCCCCCTCCCCATGAAACCACTCTCCATCCCTTCCCTTACAGCCCCCCTAATTATCCAAATTAGCTTCCTGGACCACCTCCAGCTTTCTGGACATCTCAGAAGTTGCCAGACCAACTCCAAAGCAATACGCATCACTACATCCATTCATCCATCCATCCCCTCAACTCAAGCGATAGCTAGAATACATGAATCAGTCGCTCGTACCACTGAGTGCAGGTACTTGTGATCATACATGTTAATGGGATGCCCGTCCAGCAGCACCTGCCCGTCTTGCAGAGGGTAGAAGTTCTCCAGGATGTTGACACAGGAGCTCTTCCCGCTCCCCGAAGGCCCCACCAGTGCGGTCACTTTACCGGGGTGCAGGGTGAAGGACACATTCTGCAATAGGGATGGCAGAGCATGCTCAGGTCCTGGCTTTTCCCAAGGGAAAGCAGCTTGGACACTGCACAAGAAAGGTAATAGCAATCTGGCCACGGTGACCCTCCAGCACGGCTTTGTGCTACATCAGCCATCACCCCTGGCTCCAAAGAAGCAAGCAGCCTCCAAAATTGCTTCAAATCCGCCTACTGATGAAGCAGGACCTCTAAAACCAGCAGAGCAAACTAACCTCCGTGCTGCCTCCCCCTGCCTCATGACCTCAGCCCCTCTCCCATGGAAACAGTCCAAGGCAGCTTGGCACAACGCCCTGTATCACACTGACATGTTAATGCTTGAGCAGGGAACAAAGGTTTTATTAATAAATCTCATTCCCTGTAAGGAAGGCTGGCCCTAAACACCCACTGTCCCTTATAATCTGTTTTCCAGCACGCCACTGAGCCTGCCTTTATGCATCTCTGAAAGGGCAGCTGACATTTCCCATGGGACGGGGATGGGCTACTGCCACGATGGACAAGTGGTGCATGATGCCTCGTGGTGGGGAGCACTCTGTGCCCATAGGGCTCACCTGCAGGACCTGTGTTGCAGAGCGAGTACGGTAGGAGAAGGTCACATTCCTGAATTCCACCTTCCCATCCACGTGGTCCGGGGCCAGGGACCCATCATTGACCATTGTTGGCTTGCGGTCGATGAACTCAAACACCTTCTCTGCAGCTCCCACTCCCTGCATCAGGCCGCTGTACACGGAGCCAACGGACTGGAAGGGAAGAGGCAATGGTGAGACCCTCCCATGCGATGGAAAAGTCAGTCAGTGCCACTCATACAGAGAATGGCTGAAGCATTCCCAAGCCTTCTATCATCTGACATGAACTACAGTCATCAGAGGGAAAGAAAGGTCTTCCAACTCTGCAGGGTATGGAAGGGGATATATGGATGCATCCAGGGAAAGGAGGATATTGTGCATGGGTAGACTTGGAGGGGAACGGAAGGAGGAAGCACATGGATTGGGAAGAGATGCGCACCAGGAGATACATGACCCAAAGTTCCAACAAAATTCTTCACCCACCTCTGTGCTCAAGACCAGCAGTTCCCCAACACAGTGGTTGAACAGAATCCGTGTGCTGCAGCACATCACTCCAGCCCCTAACAATGGCTGCCTCATTCCCTAACACACATACCTCAAATGCAGAGCAGCTCCAGGCTGGACCCTTTAGAGACAACTGGCAGCTGATAAGGCTGTTCCCTGCTGGGATATACTCCTAGTGGATTTACATTGCACTTTCACAACTACAGCTGCTGCATGCTGACACTGGTTTCCTTGGAATAAACCCTGTCACGCCTGCTCTTTTCAGTATTAAACCTGAAGCTGCAGAACAGCTTATACTGCAACTGCCCTTCCCATCAGGAGAGGGGAAAAAACCCAAACCAAGCCAACCACACCCCAAAACCACAACCTGGAAACACCAGCAAAGCCTGCAGCCATCTGAACAGATGGTGAGAGCTGGGCAAGCTGCCTCCAGCTCTGCTCTGCCACCGCATAAAGGCTGAAGCACTACCAAAACCACTCCTGTCTGTGAGGAAACCTCCACTTGATGGTTTCTGCCTTGGTTAGCCAAGCTTCACCTTCACAAGGGGAAGGCAGCCCTGGGTGGGCTCCACCATCCCACCCACAATCCCACCATGCTAATGTGCTGCCAAAGCAGCAGCTTGCAGCCTATCCCAGGGAATAAAAAGGAAAGAAAGAAAGAAAGAAAAAGTAATATAATTAAGTCTTTAATGAAGCCTGAAATTTAACAGGCAGCTTCGTAATCCCTGCATCCTTCACGCCAGGAAAAATGCTTGGGAGGCAGCCAGCACTCTGCCCTTCAGCAGGGCCAGCCTAATCCCTTTGGTCCCAACTGCCTTTTCAGGGAACAGGCAGTACATTCAGGTTGCAAGGATGGGAGCAGGGAGCAGAGGGAAGAATCGACCCACTGGTGGGTAAAGCCACAGCATGAAGAAAATGCATTGCAGGGAAGCCAACACTGCCTGGGACCTTCTAGAAGATGAACATCCTCTCGATACAGGGTAGCCCAGAGGGATAAACCAGCCTTACCTCCATGCAGTCTCCTAAGACGAACTCATAAATGATGAAAGATATCAGGTTTCCACTTGTCATCTGCCCTGAGATCACGAGATGCCCACCGTAGTAAAGGATGCTGACTTGGACCACCAGGAGAGTCAGCTGAAAGCAAGAAAACACCCCCAAAATCAGCTAGGTAAGTGGTATTTTGGTGCCTTTGCAATTACTCATACAACAACCCACAACAGTTTGTGTGCTGACATTTATTCTAAGCTCCAAACTGAGGATCCCTGACAGCACATAGCTGACAGCCATGGCAGTGAGCATGGATATGGAAAACCAACTCAACATGCGCTGATTTAAGGAGCTGGGCTGGCATCTTTCAACAAAACCCAAGTCCACACGGACAATAGCCAGGGAGGGAGAGTTCATCTGAAATAACAGAGCATCGCATGAACTTCTCCTGTGGACTAACATCCTCAGGCATAATAATGTGAACTCAAAGGATGCAGCCTCCTCACCACTAAAATAAACTTTCTGTACATGACATTTCAATTTAGAACACAAAATCACAGCAACACAAAAAGTACTTCTTCTCTGTATAAGTCTCTGAAGCATAACCTCAGCTCCTACCTGAAATCAGTGTGGGGGGTACCACCTACTCTACAAAGGAGACAGATGAGCTCGAATATGACAAATACCAACCCCTGCCTTAATTCATCAGGTTCTGTTTCATGCTGCCCAAGTGCTGGGAAGTGCAGTGATGCTCTGGTGCTCTGTGTGGCGTTTGTGGGACAAGCTGCAAGTTCACACAGGGGGAAAGAATTCCTCCTCTATTGCTCTGCCATGATCCGATCTTAAGATCCTGTGCTCCCTCCAAAACAGCTCTACCTGGGCTATGCTAAACCCTTTGACTTCTTTATGTGCTAGCTGTGCAGGAGCAGCTTTTAAGGGGTTCTGCCTCCTTTGTCTCGGCAGGATCTGCGCTGACCCAGTTCACATTCCAGCTCCACATGGGAGCCCAGGAACAACGCAAACAATGCTCCAATTTCGCTTCCAGACTTAGGAAGCCATCAAGTCTCCCACAGCTTCATGACAGCACCACAACTCACAAACCCTTCGCCAGAGGGTGCTCACAACGTGCAGAGATAAGGGCAGCCTCCCATGAGGGTTTCGCACAGCCTTTGTTATCAGCTGATGCAGAAGTCCCAAACCATCTGGTTTCCAATGATGACAATTTGGGAAAAAAAACAGAAGAAACAACAAATCCCATCCCCAGTCCCCATCAGCCTCCCCCTGCCACTGCCCCCACACAGATAATCTGCTTGTGAGCAGAAGCTCAACCAACGCCGTGGCTGTTTCCCAGCCGGAGCCCCAGGGATGAGCTGGCACAGGCACGCAATGCAGCAACGCAGAGCACGGGGTTTTCCACGACCTTGAGCAGTTATCAAATCCATTATTATTTGCAAGAGAAAAGAAGCTGTTCAGTGGCACGATGCAGCTGCCCTAAGGTGGAATGGAATATACTCTGAGGAGTAGGAAAGTAATAACGAAGAGACAGAGCATCACTGGCAATGGATATTAAAGCTGCGCTCATCCCATAAAGCTCCTCGGCAGTGGAAAAGTGCCACTGCACCACGTGCATTTTGGGATCTGAAGCAATTCCCTGTCCATTCCCAGCTTCACGCAGGGAGCCACTTACCCCACTGGACCAGACATAGTAGGTGTAAGCCGTGGCCTCCCTCTTGTTGAGCTTGTAAACCTGCTGCAGCTTCTGCCAGTACACGTTTGCCTCCGCTTCCTCATTGGCAAAGCTGCGGATGGTCTTCATGGCAGAGATGGTCTCCTCAGCAGTGTTGTTGGCCTTGGCCAGGGCGCTCTGCACATCCTTGGAGAGCTTCTGCAGGGGGCAGGGGGAGGCAGAGCGGGCTCAGCAGGTGCTGGGCTGCCCATGGAACATCTCCCCACATGCCCCAGGCTCTGCTGGGCTCAGGAAAAGAAGGCACAGTGATATCTCCCAGGCCGTGGGCGACAGGACTGAGCACTGGGATAGATCCCACACTGTGTGCCAGGAGAAGAATGGATTCATTGTGCTGTCCCCAGGGAGGGACTTGGCTTGCAAGAGGTGAAGTGCCCTGTCTGGGACTGCTTGGGAAGCCTGCGGCAGGGTTCCTGCTGATGGGATAGGGTCAGCCTTGCCCAGGAGCCCTTCCAGGAGTTACCAAGCAAAAGAGACAGGTCTGGAGACCAAGGGGAGCTCCTCTCACAAGCACCTGACCCACAGGAGGAGCTGGCATTAGCTATGGGGAGCAGCCTTTAGCCCACACTTGCCCCAGGTAGAGTGGGCAGCTCAGCACTGGGTTTAACCCCCACTGAGTCATGGCAAAATGAGAGGAGAGACTGCCCAAGGACAGGAACATACAGGACATGCCATGGCCAAACTGCCTCTCCTGTCAGACCCAAGACGCTTCCACTCCCGAGCATGAAGCAAGGAAGAGCCGAGGCCGCACTTGTCTGCCCATACATGTTTAATGCCACCATCCTGCCCCCACTGACAGCACCAAAGCACTCAAACACCAGTCCCACCACTTCCAAAGCCACCCACAGCCTCCACAATGGCTTCAGGAGGGGAGCAGCCCAGCACTGAAGTGTTCCACAGCCACGCTGGCTACTCCTGCCTACCTTGTAGTACTTCCCATAGACATCAGACACCAGCATGATGATGGGGAAGCCCATGAAAGTGACGAGCGAGAGCTTCCAGGAGAGGCTGAACATGAAGAAGATCACCCCGGTGGCCTTCACCACGTTGCGCAGGAAGATGTTGATGTTCTGGGAGACCAGGTCACTCACGATGGTCGTGTCTGACGTCAGGCGGGAGATGACGTCCCCTGCAGCAACAAGGGGTTGGGGAAGGGGAGAGCAGGGATGTGTCACCACTGCCTAGCCACATTGCATGCCAGGGGCCAGATGGGGCTCCCCATTCAACCCAGCCCCTTTCTGGGGGTATAAAGGGGGGCAAGGAAGGGGGGAGACTCCACCACTGTGGATGTGAAGAAAAATAGAGGAGCTTGCATGCAGGAGGGACATCAAGGATGGCTCCAGGACAGCAAAGGGGACTGTGGGCAGCATCCCATACTGACGTGCACCCTGTAGGCACATAGGTGCATGCATGGAATGCTTGCTGGACCACTGAATGCACCTCCAGAGCTGTGAGCCAAATCCCAAGTTACATCCAATTGATGTCAGGAGCCCTCCAGGGGTTGCTGGCACTTTTCCTCAGCATCCCCGCAGGACCAGCCAGGGCTGTTTGCATTTATCCACATGCTCTGCAGCTTAGAGCTGCAAAGGACATGGGCCCAGCTACTAAAGACTGATGCTCCTGTGGTGCCTATTGGTAGAGCTGAAAGATACAGCCAGCAAACATCACCCTCAATTCCTAAATACTCCATACTGTTTGAGTCCAGCTGAATCCCCACCTTTTTGTTTAAGCCCAGGGCTACCCGTATCCCACTGCCAACATCATCTCTGATGTCCTCAGCTACCAGGGCACTGTGCAGCTATTGCTAAATACAGCAACAGCCTCAAAACTAAAAATACCACCAAGACTAAATTAAATGGGCAAAAAAGATACAGTGTGCTGGGACCACATTAGAGAAGCACGGATCGGGACAGGATGAACTGCAAGCAGGGAGAGCAACAGGCACATCCAGCAAGCTTCACACATCTGAGGTTTATGATGCCTGCAGCAGAACTGGAGAGTGGCCACCAGCAGGCACTGACAGGAGGGATGGGAGGAGGAAAGTGGGTGCTCTGGGGATGAGTGGAGATGAGCATGTCAGCCATGGGACTGCTGAATGCCAGGCTGATGGTGGCAATGGGACATCCCCAGGGTGCTGGGCAACGCCATAGTAAGGGGAAACCAAAGGGAAGAGCTTTCTGCTGCTATTTCTAAACACAAGCACTGGGTGCCATCTCTGGCTGTGTGCTGGTGGGGTGAGCAGAGGGAAAAAACAACACTGGGATGGGACAGAGCAAATCCAGGGGGAAGAGGAACCAACCTGTGCGATTCTCATCAAAGAAGCTCATCTCCTGAGCCACCAGTGACCTGAAGAGGCAGTTGCGGAGGCGAATGTTCAGTCTTGCAAATATGAGTGTAAAAACGCCGCCCCGGATACCTGCGGCAAATGAGCTAATTGCAGATAAGAAACGTTATAGACCAATGGACATGAAACCCAGCCCCAGCAACACAAACACCCCAACGCCCAAGGGCTTGGTACTGCTTCCCAGCCTAGGAAGTGATGGCTAAACCAGCCCACACCTCTTCTTTTGGGGATGGCTGGTCCTAACCCCAGTAATGACAAACTTCCAGAGAGGACACTGCTGCTGGGACTGCATTCCTTTGGAAACCTGTTCCCTGGGAGTGCTCCTGCTCCCCCACCACCAGCAGACAGATGTGGGGGGCTACACAGCAGCCTCATGAGTGCCACCACATCCTCTCTGCACTGTGATAGCACAGAGAAATCCCTGGAGTCTGGCAGGGCCTTGGCAGCGGGACAGTCCATGCCCACTGCCACTGTGAGCTCCCATGGGAAAACCCCCATTCCTCCTATTCAGAGCCAAAACCAGCCCCTGCTATTACCTTCCTATGGCAAGCAGCGACATGACCAGCACTGCTGTGGAGAAGTGGTCCATGCTCTTCTGCACCACGATGCCATCAATGGCCAGTCCTGTGTAGTAGGGCAGGAAGGTCTCTCCTGTCAGACAAGCACAGGACATGGGAGTTGAGCTCCATGGCATGGGATAAGCACAGGATCAGTATTCCAACTGCAGCAGCTTGTGGACAACCCTATCCCCACCACAGAGACTCAGCATCGCACAAGATGTCACAGGAGGTGCAGCCCTCGGTGGCACATTGGGATGTTTCATTTCCCAGTGTATTTTATCCCCTAATCCTCTTTTTCTTTTCCCCACTGCACTTTTTATCTATCCAGTGCAGGACATGCAACTCAGCATCCCCAAAAACCAACCCTGGGATGCTGTTAAGCCCCCCAACTATGGCTCCATCCTGGTGAGGATGGGAGCACACCAGAGCTCCCCATGTCCCTTCACTCACCCAGTGCAGCCACGAGGAGGAAGAAGGAAGCAATTCCCAGGAAGAAGGCATCTGGCTTAGTGTAAGAGAGTAGTTTATGGATGGTGGGACCCGCTGCCTCCTCCCGCTTGTCCCGTGGGGTTCCCCCATCACAGCTCTCCTCTGCCTCAGCACGGGATCCAGAGCCAGGCCCCAGGGCCTCACGGGAAGAGGTGACACAAGCCAGAAGCTGCCACAGCCCAAAGGTGGCCACCAGTGCCACGTAGGTCCAGGCAAAGAGCCCCCAGAACCAGGGATCCCTGATGGTCCTCCGCACCTCCGAGTACAGCAGCAGCTTCACCATCATGTAGATGCCCATGAGGAGGCAGACGATGGTGATGAAGGTCCGGGATGCCCTGAGGCGCCGGGGGCCATAGGTTGTGTTGGTGGCCACCCCGATGGCAGCCCCCAGCAGCACGCAGCTGCGGTAGAGGCAGCCCCCCCAGATATCCAGCAGTGAGTTGAAGATGTTGAAGTGCCGCAGGTCCTGCAGGACATCCTGGCCACTGCGGCCATGGGTGTAGAGCAGCGTGGTCACCAGCACATCAGTCCCGCTGAGCACCAGCGTGCTGGCTACTGCCTTCCAGGCACGCATCCTTGACGTTGGGCTGGGGTTTACCAAGGCAGTGAGGTGCAGCTCTAGCACAGGCAGGACATGGTCATGTCAGCTTCTGCTGTGGGGCAAGAAGTGGGAGATGAGGTTGTTGTTCATCCTGGGAAGATGGCAGGGAAAGGGAAGCAAGACGGGAGGACAACCATACCAGCCCAACCTGACCCCAAACACCACTCTCTACTCCTTCATCCCCTCCTCTGCTGCCTATGCTCCAAAACACTTCATAAAACAAGAAACACAAATGAAGATGCATTTCCCCCTCAGGTGCCTCCATGCATCCTGAATGCCAAAGCAGATATCTGCACAGCTCAGTGGGAATCTGTATCCCTGCTTGCTGTGCTGGGGCCTGCCTAGCAGCGGGGTGATGCTGGGACATCTGTCCTGCGCTATGAAACTGTGAATGTGTTAAACTCAGATACTCCACCTTTCCCAGCACAAAGCTGAAGCTGAGCACTCAATCCAAACCACATGAGAGCAGAAGGGAGAGCAGCTTGGTGTCGTAAGAGACCTTCCACCACGAGAAGAAGAATAACCACAGGTATAGCAGCCTTTGGCACCTTGCCCTCTGCAATATTCACTTGGGATAACCACTAATCCCCCTGTGCTGGCAGCACGAAGTTCAGCCACACAACAAAAACCCCAACAGATTAAAAAGGAGTTGGAAATCCACAACCGCATCCCATGGGAAAGGGAGGCTCTGGAGTGGAATGCCACCGTTACTGCTGCCCATAGGTCAGGCTGGCGGCAGCAATCTGAACTGATGTAGGGGAAGGTGAAAAGCTCGAGTTGGTTTAAACCTCACCTGCTCCTGCACCATGCCCAGAGGTGCCACGTGTGGGCACGAGGGAGGTACCTGATCCTTGGACTTGCGCTGGCCATGCAGCCCGTGACGGTGCACGGTGCGGAAAGGACGGCACAAGGATGCCATGTGCTGGCCATGCTCCGGCCTCTGACCGCAGCCACCCGAAAGCAAACGGTGGGGAGAAGGGCACCTCCCAGCACAGCGCCCATGGAAAAGAGCATACTCAGTGGCCGGGCAGGTGGGATACAAGGGTAAAAAGTGGAGGAAAACGTGGCAGAGGCCGTAGTTGAGGGAATAACGAAGGTCTGTGGGATGGGGGGGAAGGAGGGATGGGGCAAAGCGGAGCAGCAGTGTCAGGGAGGAACTGCATACGCTTCCTAGGGTGCTCGCTGCTGCCATCCGCTGCAAAGCTGCGCGGATCCGGCCCGGTGAGGACGAGAGGGAAAAGGAGGAGGGGGGGGGGGCGGCGCAGCAAAGGTACCTCCGGCTACGAAGATGGAGAGGCCGAAGGCCCCCGCCTCGTCCCAGCTTCTTCCTGGGCGAGATGCTTCTCCCAGGGGAGCCCCCCGGGCAGGGCCGTGCCCACCACTGTAAGGGACACACAACGCCCCCATTCCCGTTCCCATTCCCGTTCCCCCTCCGCAACGCAAACGCAGCGCAGCCCCGACCCGCCCGGACGGCTCTTACCGGGAACACTCGAGAATCAGTCGGGATCAGCCCGATCCTGCCCGGCACAGCCTGGAGGCGCCGGCGCGTCCCGGGAACAAGGTCGGGAGAGGGCGTGGCCTGATCATGACCACGCCCCCTGACCACGCCCCCTCGCTGCGGCGCGCTCCTGGCCCCTCCCTCAGCGCCCGCGGGGTACCCGCTATGGGGGTACCCGGACCCCGTTATCAACCCCGATGAGCGCTGTCCTAAAGCGGGCAGGGCACCCCCCGGGGCTTCCCCATCTCAGGAGGTTTTCTCTTTGCGAAACTGAGTTATTTGCTGTGTTATTTGATTGGGTTTACTCCATTTCTGCAGCTGGGGGGGGGAACTCAACACAGGAGGTGGCTTTAAAGACAACCAGCACAAAGAGGCAGTATAGTTTCTTATATTGACCCCTAAAGAGAGGTTTAAATTAACCCTGAACAGGGGCTTGGCAGGAGTTTAAACGAACCCAACGCAGAGACAGGTAATTTCCAACAATTCCACTTTAATCATTATTTCCCCCCCCTTCAAGTTCTCACACCAGTGCTCAGGCATCAGTGCATCCAGCTGGGCTACAGAGGTGACAGAAGGGCTGATCAACGTTATTATCCCTGTTTCTCTGTGGCTTTGGAGCACCTTGTAACCCTCATCAGTGTAGGAAGAGGCTATGGGATTCCCAGAATTCTCTCCATTTCTGGAGGGAACAGAACAATCATGTTACAAAGCGAAACTTTATTTTTCTCTGCCTCAATAACTAAAACCATCACGTACTATTGTCAGCTTGATTTCTGATAATTAGTGCTTAAAACCAGAAAGCTCACTTCAAGCCATTCCCATACCCACCGTCAGCCCCCGTGTGACTCTTCCCACTCCAGGCTGACAGTGGGGAGGAGAGTTGAAAGCTGTAGAAAACGTGTGACAACGTGGCTAGGCTGGGTCTAGTGTCTGTTTCTCTTCCACCCGCACCCAGATGCCTCCCCAAGCATTGATGTGATTGCTCCCAGCATGGTAAAGGTGGAGATTTGTGGCCTCTTTTGCTGCCAACATGTGAACAAGAGCAGTGCCACTTCCCTGGACAGAGGGATGCTCCAAGGGCAAACCTGGACCGGGAAGAGACCGAACAGACACCCCTGTCTGAACCTTCCCCTTCCTTTCTCCCCAGGACAGAGCAGGCACATCTGCACCCTGGACCCCCATGCAGCTGGGCCGTGCTGCTGGCCCCAGCCCCGCAGGACCCCCCAGCAGCCCCAGAAGCTAACTGGTTTGCTTCACGGCAGCCATGCTCTGCTCGGGCGGCAGGACTGTCTCTATCTGGAAGGACACAAACTGTCCCTTCTTCAGCTTCTTCAGAGAGCTGGCAGCGTCGCTCCCGAACACACTGTCTTCCACTTTGAAGGCAAGAGAAGGCAGGCCCCGGCTTTTCCTCTTCACACTCTTCCGCTCCCGCTTGTAGGCTGTGGTCATGTTGGCGATCACCTGGAAAGCAGAATATTTGAGATGTTGTTTAAAAACCAATTCAACTCTGCCTCATATGAGCTCAGGGAAAGAAAATAGCACTGCAGCATGTGAAGCTTGGCTTGCTGAGCCGTGGCTGCGCCAGCACCAGCACCTGGGGCAAGGGAGGGACTAAACAAGGTCTCTGCAGCCTTATTCTCACCAACCCTAGGCCAGCAGCCCTCGCATTGAACAGCTGTGATTTCATGGCTGCGCTCAGAGGAGCTGATAGTTCTCCATCAGTAGAGGGCAGAAGGGGATCGAGGCTGGAGTAACACAGTGCCAGGGGAAGCTTTTATTGCTTCCCGTTAATTACAGCCCAAATCCTGGCCTGTCTGCAGGCAAGTGTTGGTGACCTAAACACCAGAAATGCCCTTAGACAGGACAGAATGCTTCAGTGCTACCCAGAGCAAGCTCTCACTGCCCTGTGCCATGATACGCATCTCAATTCACAAAAGGGGAGCTGAGCTACTGAGTCTGAGCTGGGAATAGATCCCATGTTCAGCTCCTTGGCCTCCTCTCTCCCATCCTATTTTACTCCTGTATCCCATTTTATTCCTCAGCAAGAAGAATCACAGTCCAGAGGATCAGAGAGGACCATATAACCCTGTCCAAGTGCAAGAAATGACAGAGCAAACAATGCACTTGAGCCTTGCCTGTGATTTTTCGGCACACAGATTGCCAAGCACATTACAGGGGATGCTGGGGTCATTTATCAAGTCAGAAAACCAAGGAACAGAGACAAAATGAGTTGCCCAAGGTCATCCAGTACATTAAAGACAGTCAGGAGCTGAATGCTGGCCCTTCTGCCCAAGCCCAGCTCTCTGCTCACTGGGGCACAAGTCTTCATGGTAGCCTCAACTTCCTCAGTTTCTGTCCTATTTTGGAGCATGGTTACTTTTAACCTCTTAGTTATGTACCATGTCCCTAAAGGCTTTTTGTCCCTGCCTAAAGACAGACTCCCTTGGCTGACCTGAGATGCAGATTACAAGGCAGGGTGCTGGGCAGGCTGGGACACAGCTCTCATTAGCCTTGATGGGGAAAGCCACAAAGCCAGTCCCTTGTATTTCATCAACCAGCTCTGAGCAGCACACCACCAGCTACCCTGTGGCATCAAATGGTGCTGGCTCAGAGGGTCCAGCTCTACTCCTGCTGCCTTTAGTTCCACCGAGGTCACACTTCCCCTCGTGGAGTTTCAGGCAGTGCTGAAGTGCCTTCTGCCTTGCTCCTTCAAGCTGGATGCACGGCCTCTCAACCTTGCTCAAGCCAGACAGTTCCCTGCTATGCCTGGTGACAGCAGAAAGCCTGCAGGCAAAGGAGAGGCAGCATTTCTGGATAGGGCAGGGGCTCTCTCCGAGTATGTGAGCAGTCACCACTCTTGTATGGGCAAATCCCTTCCATGCAGCTCTTTTACAGCCTGGTGCAAGGGACCTTGGGAGACCTACTTAGCTTCGAAATGATTTCAAGGCACCCCAAGACTTACAATTTCTTTCACCATGTTCTGCTGCTCTTGAACCGCAGCTGTGAATGGCGGGAGGCTGTCTGCCTTTCCAGAGCCAGCCCCCTGCTCCTTAGAGTCCTTGACAAAATCCACCTACAAGGCACAGACATTTGGGTGTTACTCTGTAGCTGTACCAGTGGCAAACCTACAAGACTCTCCTTTGTGGAGAAGTTACCTCGGATGACAGGCACACGTATCTGTTGAACATGAGGAAGAAGGGGGGGTACTTTGTGGTGGAGTTGACTGAGGTGCGGAAATTGAAGAGCACAGGGTCGAGGTGGGTGTCCCATTCACTGGGCTTCTCATTCACCACACTGCAGAGGGAGGATTTGAGCACCTCTGCGCTGCGGTCATCCAGGCCTGCACAGTCTGCAGGGTCTGCAGGGGTGAGGATCTGAGAGATGTTCCAGTGCTCACATAAGTGCCGGCTGACCTGTAAAGAAGAGGTCATGCCCACAGGAGAACAAGGAGGTTTGCACCCCAGGATCTCACATGCTCCACACGACAGCACTATCCCCATGCCAGGAGATGCTGCTCAGCAGAAAAAGCTCCCCAGAAAACTCAGACCCAAGAGAATGTTTCGCAATGACTGTTCCTGTGCTTGAGGCTTTCCACAGCAGTGGGAAGCGTGGTTAATCCTGTGGTAGGGCAGGAAGATCATAGACATGATCTCACAGGACGTTTCCCTCTGAGCAGAGAGGCTGCAGTGTGGCTGGAGGACTTGCACAACAGAACCACAACCTTAAATCCCTGACGGATTGAAAGCTGGCAAATTACCTACTGCTGGTAACAGGGATGGGGCAGGGAAAAGGCAGCATCAGCTCCTCAGCCCCCCACGACATACTGCAGCTCTGCCCCAAAAGAATCCCATAGCTGCTTTTCCTTGAACCACCCAGCACCTGACCTACCTCCTCACAGAAGTCCCAGCTCTGACTGGTGTAAATGTTCTTGGATGCTCCAAACCTAAACAAGAAGAGGACACATAACTGGTTTTAATTCTATCAGCTGCAGGGTAGAGCCAGAGGAGTTCGATCTGCACTGGTGATAATGGGGCATAAAAATGACAGAGACTCTCCAGGAGGGGCTGCGCTAAGGAGGCTGGCATGGCCTCACCTCACCAAGAGGAGAAGAGGTCTGTTGGCTCCATCTGTTCCAAACCAGCCAAGCCTGCTTGCTTTTGGATGATAAAGCAAAATTTCCTGCTCTGAACGTAAACCTCTACTGGCCACATGCATTTTCCACCAGGACAATGTCACCTGGTGACATGCACCACGTGAGTGCAAAATAAACACTTCCTAGGAGGGATCAGGGAATGGCTTTAAACCTTCTGCAGAGAACTGGGGCACCAGCTCTATTGTCTTTGGGGCTACTCAGAGAACTACTTCTGCCTCTTTCTTCCTTCCCCTGATTAAGAAGAGGATAACAGGCTCTTCTCAAGTACTTTGTAAAGAGCAACTGAGAGGCACTGCAGTGTCTCCTATGTAATGGAGCATTCCTGCTCTTGTGGGGAACCAGCTTGTGGACGTTGGGTATTTTTGCAACACACATCCCAACATTTCCCGTCTCACTGCAGAGGTGCAATGTAATCAACAACAGAGGAGCCCACCTGTAAAAAACTGCAGCTAGGGCTTTAGCCACTGATAAAGGATCTTTCTTCTGCAGAGGAGCAGCCTCAACCCACTTTGTGAAACAGTCAGTCACAAGGAGGATGTGTGTATTGCTTTGGCTTGTCTCAGGAAAAGGTCCTGCATGAACAAGCATCAAGAAAAATCAATGTGATGCTGTAATATCACCTGAATCAGGAAAGTCACAAACCCAGCCCAGCAAAACAATCACTGTGAGAACAACTGCGACTCTGCTCTGCAATGTCATTTGGCCAATGCATTTCTGTGACCTTTGTCAGCAAAAATGCACCCATCACAGGTTGAATTCTGGGAAGAAACGCACACCCACAGCTCCCATTGTGTGTGGAGAGGGAGCAGAGCCAGTCACACGGATCAGGTTGCACCTTGGAAGGCTGCTGTGGCCTCCTTGGCACCTCCTCACACAGACGCAGCAGCTTTCGCTCACGTGCCTGCGTGTGGCAGGCAGTAAGTCTGCCACGCTGCCTGGGAGCTGATGTGGAAGCCTTGAAAAGCCTGTCTGTCAGACACAAACACTCACCGTGAATGTCTAATCCCAGCACTTCCCAGGGTGATTCCACCTTGACAGGCCTCACTTTCCGTGATACGTTCTTGTTGTGCTCTGCATTCTGGCATGTTTCACACATTTTGATCTGGGAAAGGAAACAGGCATGTCAAAGGAGTTTAAAATACGGTGATGGATTCCGTCAGGTTCAGACTGGACAGGTTGTGGAGGGATGAGGTGGGTAGCACATCTGAGCAGCTTCCTTCTACCCAATAAGAACAGTGAGGTGCAGAAAAAAAGAGGATGAAACACAACAAGCCAGAGCTCACCTTTCGTAGGCTTACCTGACAGCTTTCTCTGACACAATAAACAGTTTTCACCATGTGGCCTATAGCTAAAGACATTTCTTACCCTGGTTGTAGGCGAACAGTTATTGTATTTATAACTTCTACTGCCAGCTAGAAAAATCATCAGCCCCAGGATGCAGGATGGGCTGCTCGGACCACGCAATGCAACCACACTTCTTCAAAGCACACTATTGAAGGGCCCTGCTGCAGGGAGCTTTCAGCAATAAAACAGGTGAGGCAAGCAGCCAAGGACAATAAGCAGGAATGCTGAGCTCCTCCTGGTACAACAGTTTAGAGAACCGGGCAGCTCCAGGAGGAATCCAGACTGCTCAAAGGCAGACTCAGCAAGGCTGAAACAATTCCACCGTCCCACACTGGCCAACACTGGCACAATGAGTCCTACCTGCACGGGTTTCCTGATGCTCGGGGGAAAGACATCCAATCTACCCAGCTGCCTCGGGATGTTCCAACAGTTTCACGTGCAGAGTGACCCAGTGCCTGTTTCAAAGCACCAGGCACTAGAAACAACACTGTCCCTGCAGCAGGGCTCTTCTAGCTGCTCACTGGGGACTGCCTGAATGTCTTGGTGTCACTGACGCAGTCAATGCCCTCACTTACCCAGTCCACGACATCTTTCACAATCCCCAGCCAGTAGTACCGGCTCTGAATCCGGTGCACTGTCTTTTTCTGTCCCAGATGATTCCCAATGTCAGTGAAGTGGCTTTCCAGGAAGACCTGCCGCCTCCGTTCGGGATCCACGATCACCTCCCGCTTCTCCTCCTTCTTGGGTCCCACATAGTAGAGGCAGCCACCTGCATACGGGAGGGTTTATGTAAAACAAGATGTTCTCACAGCCATTCCACCTACTCAGTCCCAGTGAAAGGGGCATGTTCTACAGCGGGAAAACCAGGGGAGACCCAGCAAAGCGAGGCTGTTGCTTTGAGACCTTCTGCTGCACCACTGGAGAAGCTGTTACAATGGGATCACCCCCAGATAAGCCCAGGGACCTCTGCTGCACCCAGGACTGAGGAAAACCCTCTGCTGCCATGGTCTTCCCAGGCCATAGCTTATCCTATGGTGCTACCCCAGGTTGCCACAATGCCCATTCTGCACCCCAGAAGTGATGCCAAGGCACAGGGATAGCACAGGGTGCCCCATCCCTGGCAGTGTTCAAACCAGGCTGGACAGGGCTTGGAGCAATCCGCTCCAGTGGAAGGTATCCTGCCCGTGGCAGGGGTTGGAGCTGGAGGAGCTTTAAGGCCCCTTCAACCCAAAGCAGCTTGGGGTTCTATGTCCTCCCCTTACTCTGAGGCCCTTCACTCTGCCCTCACATCCCTCTGAGTCCACCCATGGCCCTCCCCGCGGCCGCGCTCTCCTCAGGGTCATGCCAAGGCCGCCATCGTGTCCCGTCCCGTCCCCGCCACCACCCCCGGGCTGTCCCGCGGTGTCCCCACCGTCAACGACGAACTTCTGCGCGTAGCGCTTGAGGTTCTTCCTCTTGATGGAGCAGAAGCTGGGCGGGAAGCAGCCCTCGGCCAGCAGCCGGTAGATGTCCTCGAACTTACTGCCCTGGCCGCAGGATTCGGCCGACACCACCTCCTCCTCCTCGGCCACCGCCAGCGCCGCCTCCATCGACACCATGGGCCGGGCCGGGCCGGGCCCCGCCGCTCTCCACAGCGCCCCGCGGAGGGCGCGGTGCGCCGGTGGCTGCAAGGGGCCGTCTGCAAATAGCAACCCTGAACCGAGCCCCGAGCCCCGAGCCCCGAGCCCCGAGCCCCCGAGCCCCGCGGCTCAGCGCGTCTTTCCCTCCCCGTTCAGCAAAGGCAACGGGTGCTCCCGCCCGCGCTGCCGCTGTCCCCTGTGGTGCCTGCGCCGTGCGGGCGGCTCTGTCACCGGGTCAGCAGTGACGGGGCGACGCGGCGTGGAAGGGCGGTCCCGTCCGCACTAAGGAAGGAGTGAGGGGGGGGGACGCGGTAGTGCCGCGGTGACGCCACCGAAATGACATAAAAACCATCGTCAAAAGGGAGAAAACGGTCAAGTTTTATCTCCTTCCGTTTATTCGTCGGGTCGGAATTTACCGACGCGCCCTCCTCCCGGCCGGAAGCGGCGCTGCCCGCTGCACGGCGGAGCCGTTTGACGCTCGGGTCCGCACTCGGTGCCGCCGCCGCCGTCCGCCGGTGGGAAACATGTCCGCGGGCCGCCCGTTCCTGACCTGCGCCTGCTTCTTCTCCGACAACATCTTCGTGGGGCGCTATGGACTGCACGTCCGGTACCGGGACGAGCGGCAGCTCCGCCGCGACTACGGGCCGGTAACGGCGGGGCAGCGGGCAGCCTTCCCCCGGGCGCGGCGGACGAGGCTGGGCAGGGGCTGACGGGCCGCGTGTGTTGCAGGCGCTGAGGGAACGGGGCTGCCGGAGCGAGGAGGACTTCGGGGCCGCGCTGCGGGAGGTGAGCGCCGTTCGGCCTTAACCCTTCCCCAGAGCGGGCCGGGGCTCCTCGGTCTGCCCGAGCCGCGGACCCCGGAGCTTGGTCCGCATCAAACCGCGATGGGCAAGCGCCGGAGGGAGGACGTTCCCCGCTGGCGTCTGTCTGCGGTCGGGGCTGTGTTTGCGCTGGCAGCACCCTGAAGGTAAACACTCAACGCGTTACTGAAGTACCGGGGCCGCTCCCAGGTTTCAGTCTGGGTCCGGTTTGTTTTAACTCATACCGTCTTTTGGTAATTACTGTTAATGGGCGTCGTGAGATGGGATCGCTCGGGCTCCAACGGGGTTCACGCGAGGTCGGCTGGAGGAGGCTGTGGAAAGAACTCTTCCCCCAGGGCGCTCTTTAGGGAGGAATCTGTTTCTTTCCAGGCCACAGAGTCAGCTCTAATTCCAGCGACGCGAAGGGGACAGGCATTATGGGATTCTGGGCGAAATGATGATGGCATTAAGTCATAGCTGCAATTAAAGTGTTATTTGCTTAACAGGGTATTATAATTAGTAAAGAATTTGTAATTAGAATGGGATGGAATTCTCTCAAACAGAATCGGTGTGGCGCAATAACCACAGTTTATCGTAGAGCTGAACTTTGGATTTCTGGATCATAAACGATCCTTTCTGATCACCTCACTTCACTTTCTGATCACCCAGACCCTCTGCACATCAGGTCAGACATTGATGCATGGCTTTGCATCTCACTGTATCCATCTTAATGTAGACTCAAATATCATATAAATGAATGCAAGTCACTCAGTCCTCAGGGGAAGCAGACAACAATGGAGGTGTTCCTGGCCATGGAGGGGTCACAGCCCTCATTGTCCAGCACCAATTCCAACCCAACTTCCCTATTTAGGGCTTGTAGCTGCTGATTTATAGGCACTGCTGTGGGTGCTGTTTCACCTCCCTGTTCTGTGACGAGGTCAGCAGCACCACATAGGTGCCTGGGACCCTCAAGGCCAATAAGGAATGGAGCAACCCTGGTGCCCAAGAACCTTAAGGCTGATAGGGAGGGAAGAAGAAATCTGGTTTGTCTGCTTGGTTCATGGGGAGGCTGATAAGGAGGGAAAGGGAATGAATACATGACCCCCCTGGTGACAGAGAATGGCTTCTTCCCTTATAAAATGGTGTTATTCTAACCACATTACCAGGGGGCTGGAGCACACCCTCCTTCCTTCCTCCCCCAAGGAACGTTATAAACTAATCTCACGGGGGGGTATTAAATAGGAAGAACTGCCTGAATCAGCTGCTGATACGGCTGTTTGCTCTGCAGTGACAGATCAGCGTGTCCACACAACACTTAGCAGTAATCCCTTCATGACAAGTTCTGTCTTCCTCCCAGCAAATGTCTTCGTTTTGGACAACCCTTCTATTGTCAGAACATAAGCCAGGTTCTTAAGCTGGCATTCCAGGAGGTATCCGACTGCCTGAAAGGTTTGAAACCTCACAGCTCCATGTGACACATCCAGAGAAACACTTCAGTTATCTTTTTTAAGCCATCTGTAATGAGAACTTGTCTCAATTCCCTTTAGGCATTGAGCTTTTCAGCTATTTATTGGCCTTGTCTTGACTACAGCAAAGCAAAGGCAAACACTCTGCCTCCCACCCGGAACAAAAATAACTGGTTTAAAACAATGAGTCAATTCCTGGTACTGTTTTAGTTGTCCCTTTTGATTTTCTAACTGTATCCTCTGGTGCTCACTTGTAGATCGAGGCAGAAGTGAACAGAAGAAAAGAGTTAATTCATCAGTCAGTGAAACGCAAAGCCATCATCTCAAAGTGCTACAAGAGAAAACACCCGGGAGTGTACACCCTGCAGGTAGGCAGTGCGTTTGGAATCTGGTTTGCACCCAAGGGACTTTATTTGTGCTGTAGGAAGCCCTCTCCTCAGTGCTGCACACAGTGCTAAAGCTGGACTGAATTATATGATCTTAAGGTCCTTTCCAACCCTAACTGTTCTATGGTTCTATGATTCTATAACTGAACTCTAGCATATTAAGACTGATTTTAAAGCTTTCATAGGGCAGCATGTTCTCCAGGCAAGATTCCACCTGGGCTATAGCTGGATTAGGGTCATTCTGCACTGAAGCTGCACCAGCAGCTGGTACTCTACCCGGAATAGCATTAGTAATTTAAAGTGTCATTGCAGCAAAATGAGCCTTTATGTGCTGAACCCACGGACACTTTACCTGTTATTGCCAGCTGGAGGGGGGCAGCAGCCTGCTTGCACGTCTGCACCCCACCACAAAGGCAGAATAGCCCAAGTCTGCTTTGAATATCCTCATGTTTGCCAGACCCAAGGCTTCCCAGCTGGATAATTACCACAGATCAATAGGAATGCACAGACAAGTCAGTGCAGATTTCCTGCTCCGTGATCTTTCAGTAGCAAGTCCTGACATTGTTCTGCCATTGTCTCTCATGATCTGTGTGGGGAAGTGCTTAATGCAGAGCAGTCACTCTGGTGTGTTGAGGCCATGACAAGATGCTAAATCTACTAGGAATGACTTTACATTTACCTATTATGAATCCATAACACGAGCCAGGCTCTTTCCTATCACACCATGAATATATCTGGTCAGTTACACTTCAAAACCCATGAGCTAGAGCAAGCAGCAACTTACCTAAAGCATCAAGAAAAACACCACAGAAGTAACCTAAGTGTGACTGTCATCAGCCTTACTCCCTAGGCTCTACATACGTATGTGCCTGGAAGTCTGTTTCCCTGATGGGCTATAAAATACTCTGCAGACAACTGTGTTTCTGTGTATTTTCATCCTTCCCTTGATGCCAGGATTCATTCTTGTCCCCTGACTTTCTGGACATTGTGAGATACTGCACATCACCGGATGCCCATCTCCATGGTCTCCTGCGCTACCTCGAGTCCTTCTCAGGTAAAGAAAACAACACAAAGCCACCACGATCCCCCTGTGTGACACTGCAGCTTCAGTGCTCGCAGCTGGTTTCAAGTCCTGTCTGTAATAGCTCAGATGTGGTATGCAGGCGAGACAAACAGGATGTTATTTTCTGCTTGATGAGCGTCTCTGGAGAGGCAGCTTTGTGCATGGTTCTGCTCTGGATTAGATACTGTTCTCTGCTTTTCCAGTCCCAGTCTGCTGATGTCTCATCAGAGGCAGGGCTGACGTTCTGCTTGTACCACAAACTCACAGGGGAGCCTGCTGAAGGAGCAGTTAGCACCAGGAGCTTGGTTTTCCCTCCCTAAGTGCTTTACCATTTCAGACAATCCCTGTTGGTTAGCCAGAGCTGAAACTGTTTTATCTAGATTTCATGCTTTTAGAAAGAGATCTGGGTTTTAAGCTTCCTTGGAGGCATCTGCAAAGCTCCCTCTATACCAGAAAAGCTGACAAAATGTGGATGGAAAGTTGGAAAGCTGCAAAGTTTCCTCCTTTTCTCCATACGAGAAGAAAGGCACAGATGTGTGTGTGCAGGGCTGCTGCTTTTGTCCAAGCCACGATTTCCAGACACGGCCTTTCCATGCTGTCCTTAGCTTCTGTATCGTCAATACTGAGTTCCCCGTACGCAGACCTTTAGGGCTCTACCCCAAAAGGCAGATCAGAGAGCTTGGTTTTCCCAGAAGGCTAGCGCTGGATGAGGGAATCCCACATCCCCCAAATGACCTTGAGCAGCCTCCTGCTTCCATGTATTTGGGTGCCTGTGATGAGCCCCTGATTCACTACCCTCCCTCTAGACTCTCTCAAAGCATTTCTTGGCACACAGAGCAAGCGTTTTGATCATCCTGGCTGGATGGGGAAGCCTGGAAAGCAGGGCCCGACTTCAAAAGCCAGAAACACATCCCAGAGCTGATCCCAGGGAATGCTTCCAGCCCTTTGAGCAGCCCGAGCACAAAGCAAAGCACATGGGTCCTGCATTCTCCCTCTTGGGCAGCATGACAGCCAAGAGCACTCTTGCCTGTTATTTTCCCCAGCAACCTGTGTCTCCTTTCTCCTGGCAGAGAAGAGGATCTATCGGCTCCCAGTGTTCACAGAGGAGTTCTGCCAAGCCTTTGTGGATGAGCTGGAGAACTTTGAGCAGTCGGATATGCCTAAAGGCAGGCCCAACACTATGAATAACTATGGGGTAGGACTCACTGTCTCTTGTGCTTCTTTAGGGGGAGTGTTCACAAGCAGACTCTGTTCACCTCCTCACTTCATGCTCCTTTCCTTTCCAAATGCCTGTAATTTGAGCACAGTGCAGTTTGAATACAGCTTCCTTGAAGTGGAGGGGTTGAGGGAATGTGTCACACAGAGACAAGGACAGGAGTGTGCAGGGAAAGGGGATGGGGGTTGGTATTCAGAGCAAAGAGCACCTTGTATTAAAGCAATACGCATTTAAATCAGCTTTTGATCTTACTCTGTCTTTTCCCCATCACTTTCCACCTTGATCCTCCTTCTTTTGCCTGTAGCTGGAGCCTTTGCTCTAAAGTTCTTCATCTGAGCAAGCAGCAGGGTTAGGAGAGAACAAGACAGTGGGATTGAGTGTATCCTCAGCAAGTTTGCCAATGACACCAAGCTGTGTGGTTCGGTTGATACGTTGCAGGGAAGGAATGCCATCCAGAGGGACCTTGACACACTTGTGAGGTGGGCCGATGCCAACCTCATGAAGTTTAACCAT